>JBBPBX010013246.1:8704-34566 GCA_038048925.1 Garcialebias charrua | reverse complement strand
CTGCCATTTTTTCCCCATCGAAAATTAATTGAGCTCTTTTTACATGCTTCAAATGTTTAGATGTGTTTACAACCTTTTACTGCTCCTTTCACATTTTGTTCTGCTTCAGCTTCTTTCAGCTTTCTGCTGCAAATTTAAACTTTTTTTCAGCTACTTTCAGCTGTTTGTGCTCCTTTCAGATTCTTCCTGCTAACCCCAACATTTATGTGCTTATTCTAACTTCATTCTGCTAATTTCAGCTCATGATCCTTTCAGCTGATTTCTACAAGTTTCAGCTTTTTCTACCATTTCAGATTTTTTGCTGTTTTTATGCTAATTTAAGCTTTTTCAGCTAATTCCACTTTTCTGCACTCATTTACACTTTTTTCAGCCTATTTAGCAGAAATCTGCTCTCTCCACTTCCTTCTGGTAATTTCAGCTTCTTTCTGCCTTTTTAGCTGCTTTTCAGCTGTTTTTTTTGTTTTGTTTTTGCTAATTTCAGCTTTTTCAGATAAATTCTTCTTTTGTGCCCATTTCTGCTTCTTTCAACCTAATTGGGCAAACATGTGTTCTTTCTGCTTTCTTCTGCTAATTTAAGCTCGTTCTACCTGGTCAGCTACCTTTTTAGAAAGAAATTAGCTAATTTCAGCCGTTTTCAGATAAATTCAAGTTTTTCTTGGTAACTGCTGCTACTTTAAGCCTAATTAACTTCTTTCTTCTAATTTCAGTTTGTTACGCTCCTTTCAGCTTTTTTCAGCTAGTTTCAGCTACTATTTAGCTGTTGGTTTTTTTGTGTGCAAATTTTTTATTTTTTTTAATCTAATTCCACACCTTCTTTTTTAAGCCCATTTCAGCTTTTTCCACTTTTGTAGGTTAAGCTTCTTTCTGCCTTTTTGGCTACTTAAGATGTTTTATTTTTGTGTGCTAATTTTAGCTTTAATTAGCTGATTTCCTAGTTTTTGTGCTCATTTCAGCTTATTTAAAACTACCATAATTTAGCAAATATGTGTTCTTTCTACTTTCTTCTTCTAATGTATGCTTGTTATTTCATGTCAGCTACATTTCAGCAAGTGTTTTAGCTAATTTCAGCAGTTTTCCAGCAAGCTCTTTTGCAATAAGCAGTCACACTGCATTTTGGCAGGAAATGCAATTTCTCAACCTCTGTGATACTGATGGGTACCGGTAATAACGTTACTGTACCTTGAACGTTGCTGCAACATTTGTGAAGTTTGCTATGCTTCCTCCAATGATCAAAACCTTCCCTGAAAACAAATATTACAAATAAATTTTGTTTTAGATTTTCATTAAAAAAGAAATTTCTTGATTTAAATGTAGAGATGTTCTTTAGGTTTTCCCACCATCTGGGTGCTTCTCTCTTGTCATCAAGGACAGGATGATCTTGGCGTAGTCGTAGGTCTGCTGTTCACTCGGTGCTCCTGAATACTCCCCATAATTGGCCAGCTCGTTGACTCCACCCAGGTCACAGATTGTGTCACTGCGATTTTTTTTAATACAAAGAAATAAAATGTCACCACAATTGTGTAATTTTTAGAGACAAATGCATCAACTTTTCTGCTCTTGTTTACTTTTCAGTGTGCACCGAACAGCAAACAGATAAAACTACTTAACGCTGCACACTGGGAGCAATTAGTCTCGGCTGATGCGTCTAGATGTCACGCTTTACATCCTCGACAGACGGTACCACCCAAACCTCCTGACTCACTACAACAGAGGCATTTAAGAAACTAATTTAGCAGACAGCTGAACGGGCACACAATGAACGTCTGCACGTTCACTCAGCAAACTCTCCTAATTACGTTCAATACAATCATTCAACGAAGCCAAACAAACTAAACCTTAAAGAGGAACTTACCCCAAAATTAACTTTTTTTATCAGATAAACTCCCTAGAATGTGTGTAAAATGTTGTATAGCACTATGTCTGTGTTAATTTTCATGTTTTTGTGCGTGTTTGTTCAAATCGGCAATATTTGGTCTAAAAACGTGTTTACACTACTCCTATGGGTTGAACTGTGGTACTGCAGCCTAATTTACTTATTGGTCAACAACTCTCACTCTGACGTGTCTTCTCACTCTGTCGTCACATCTTCTGCTGCGTGAGTATGAAAGTGGTTCAAGCAGAGCCACTGCAGAGATCAGGAGTTGGATTAGCGATAGCAACATAGCATTAGCGTCAGTGCCTGAAGCCAGCGGCTCGAACTGGTAAGGCTCAGGGCCGCTGTGCTCCAAGTCTCTCTCAGCTTCTGGTGAGGGAGGGGGTGAAAAGTCCTCCACCTCAAAGTCCTCCACCTCAAAGTCCTCCACCTCACTGACGTAACTACCGTACTTTTCGGCGGAAAAGTCGCTTCTGTGTATAAGCCGCTTCGTCAAATTATTGGGAATAATTTGTAAAAATCCATAAATAACACGCTTCGCCCTATAAGTCGCATCTATTATGCGTCACCGCTACGCGACGCGTCAGCGCCTCATTTGCCCTGCTGAAAATGGCGGCCACAGAAGCGAGCCAGCACAAGGACTTTACAAGATTAACACGGTAAAAACAATTATTTCTTTGCTGAGAAAAAATATATTTCTTAGCTGACATTATAGTACAAGGGTTCTTGAGCTTAACCGTTCCTTAATCAATTCACGAAATGGTCAAATCTGCTGAATTTAAATTGTTTCGGTTTGACGTCTTCCAAACGGTCGCGTGTGTGCGCTACTAAAATAAATTATAAAAAATTGAATTTGATCTCAAATGTCTTATACAGGTCAACAGTTTGTAAATGAAAACCCATATAATTACACTTTGTAAGCTAAAAAAATATCTGCCGAGTGGTTTATGATTTATAACAATATAAACGGAAATAAAACAGAAGCTAGCGAGACGATTCCGTCTCTAAACAATGAATAAAAATTGAATTTTATCTCAAATGTCTTATACAGGGCAACAGTTTGTAAACGAAACCCATATAATTACACTATGAAAGCCTAAAAAAATTCCGTCGAGTGGTTTAAGAGCCGTTTATCTAAACAATAGGTATCTGTTTGCGGTAGCTATACCGCTAACAAAAAAGCTAAAAGAGCGATTTTTTTTTTAGCTCTGAAAATCTTCTGCAGCTAACTATAAGTTTCAAGAAAATCCGCGGTGTGGTTTATGAGTTATCCTGCTAAAAAACACAGCTAACAACACAGCTAATGGTAGCTACATCCAGAGCAGGAGGCCGGGCAGCGACAGAGTCAGTCCGAGCAGAGGAGGCTTTTTTCGGACACGTGAGCTAAAAACGGTCGGTGTACTCCTCTGGAAGTGTCCCCCTAGCGGACAAAAGTGGTACTGCACCATTTTTTGGCCAAAATGAAAAATGGCAATATCAGAGCCAAAAATGGGTCTAAAAATATGGGAAAAAATCCATAAATAAGATGCTTCGGCGTATAAGCCGCAGGACATTCAAATGAGTAAAAAAACTGTGTCTTATATGCCGAAAAGTAAAGTAGCTGTGTCGCTGTGATCACTCTCCATGTTGCATAAATTATGCTAATGCTAGCTGCTAGCTAATGCTCCTCGCTCTAACCCCCCCCACCACCTCCCCCTCCTTTAGGCGCGGTCTCTTGGCACACCCACTTTGCATTTTTTTTATCTTGTCTTGGGGCGGAGCTATCGTTTCACAGTGGGGTAAGTTCCTCTTTAAGTAAAAAATAATTTTTACACAAATTCTGCAGGTATTATTTAGTTTTCTTGGATTACGGTGCTGCGGCGGGGTACCTGTACACCACCGAGGCCCCGCCTCCGGCCACCATGGTCCAGATTCTGCCTCGAGGATTGAGCAGAGTCAGTTTGAGGCTGGCACCACTCTTCGCATCAAGGTCAGCAATGTAAGCCTCCTGGAAAACAGAACCAATCAGCAAAGAGGTAAAAGAAAAGCTAAAGCAGGTAGGTCTAACGAGATTTGGACCAAAACAAGCATCAGTGGAAAAGTTGACAGCTGATGTGCTACACATCAGTGTTTGCTTGTGACAGTCTGAGCCACAGCTGGTGGCTGAGGGTTAAAAAAAAGCCCCCCAATCAAAGCCCCCCGCAGTCCTTCGTTCCCACTCTTCACTCACAGCAGCCCAATTAGTGGAAACCTTCTGCTGCACAGACTGTCTCAGACAGGCCCACAACAAAATCAGAAATAAATAATCATATACACACAAACATGTCACCAACAACCTTCATTAGTTTCTGCCGGTTTGACTCGTCTGTTTATGAGTTGGCACTCGTTGTGAATATGGGATTTTATTTTTACTTCATTACTGAATCATAAAAAGTTGATGAATGTTCTCTAAAGCCACCAGTTTGGACTGGTGTTTTCTACGCAAGTATTTTGGAGTTTTGTAGCAACAAGTTTCTTTAGCAGCAGGTTGTTTTACAATCAAACTACGGTACCACTACTTTGTGCAATTTTAACAATTAATATTTAAAAAATGTTCAGCTCATTCAAGAGATGGGTGATAACACTTTTGATTTTTGTAACTTTTATATTCTTTGAAATATTTAATTTTATTTACAAATATTTTCCCTGCAAATATTTTCTCTTCAATTTCTTCAAAAGCCTTGTGCTCTTTGAAACCTGCTTCACCACACTGACTTCATCGTTATCTTCTTATAATAAAGTTTAGCTTTTAGCTATGCTTTTGCTTCTTGTTGTGTTAGCATTTTAATACTTTTGGCTTCTAGCTAGCATTTAGCTACATTTAATTTGTAGCTACCGTTCTACTACTTATAGCTATCCTTTTGCTTCTTGTTGTGTTGGCAAGCATTTTAATACTTTTGGCTTCTAGCTAGCATTTAGCTATATTTAGTTTTTAGCTATCAATCGAATACTTTAGCTATTTTTTTCTTCTTATCGTGTTAGCAAGCATTTTAATACTTTTGACTTCTAGCTAGCATTTAGCTACATTTAGTTTTTAGCTACCATTCTAATACTTTTGACTTTTAGCTATCCTTTTCTTCTTGCTGTGTAGCATTTTAATACTTTTTGCTTCTAGCTAGCATTTAGCTCATTTTAAATTTTAGCTACCATTCTACTACTTTTAGCTTTTAGCTATCCTTTTGCTTCTTGTAGTGTTAGCAAGCATTTTAATACTTTTGGCTTCTAGCTAGCATTAAGCTCATTTTAATTTTTAGCTACCATGTTACTAGTTTTAGCTTTTAGCTATCTTTATGCTTCTTGTGTTAGTAAGCATGTTAATACTTTTGGCTTCTAGCTAGCATTTAGCTACATTTAGTTTTTAGTTACAATTCTATTACTTTTAGCTTTTAGCTAGCATTTAGCTAAATTTAATTTTAGCTACCATTCTACTACTTTTAGGTTTTAGCTATGCTTTTGCGTCTTGTGTTCGCAAGCATTTTAATACTTTTGGCTTCTAGCTAGAATTTAGCTACATTTAGATTTTAGCTACCATTCTACTGCTTTTACCTTTAGCTATCTTTTTGCTTCTTGTTGTGTTTGTGTTAGCAAGCATTTTAATTCTTGTTGTGTTAGCAAGCATTTTAATACTTTTGGCTTCTAGATAGCATTTAGCTACATTTAGATTTTAGCTACATTCTACTGCGTTTACCTTTTAGCCATCCTTTTGCTTCTTGTTGTGTTAACAAGCATTTTAATACTTTTGGCTTCTAGATAGCATTTCACTTTTTTAGTTTTTAGCTACCATTCTACTACGGTACTTTAAACTTTTAGCTATCCTTTTGCTTCTTATAGCGTTAGCAAATGCTTTTGGCTTCTTGTTAGCATTTAGCTAATTTTAGTTTTTAGTTACCCTTTCGTTATCTTCATTTTGCTGATTTTAGTAAGCATTTTGTAACTTCTAGTTAGCATTATCCTTTGTTAATCTTTTAGCTAGCGTTTTGCTCCTTTTCGCTTTAACTCAGCTTCTTAAACAAATTTCAGCAAAGATTCAGCTCTCAGCGTTCACACTACAGTTTTGCATAAAATCTAATTTCTCTAGTTAGTTTATTTTCTGACGTACAATAGTAAATTTCAACACAAAGATCTATGGCTTTAGACTCATTTTGAGAAAACCGTTTCCAAAAAATAAAAAGCTTTATTCTCTCTGAAGAGCAGCCAGTGTCTGAAAATGCGATATTTCACATAGCTGCTGCAAAACATGTATGACTTTAATAAAAACAGTGATTGAAATAGTACATATAAACTGAAATAACTGATTTCACGCAGTTAAAAAGTGATCTAGGTTGCATTTTTAGACTATATTTAGCACTTTGAGATTTTTATTAATGAAAAGTGCGGTATAAATTGAATTTATTATTATTATTATTATTATTATATTAACAATGCATTATTTCTAATAAACTTGAACTTCATTATACAAGGACGATCTTCTGAATTTATGGGAGAAAAGGAGTTATAAATAATGAGGTAGAGTTCTGTTTTTTTCATTCATTCATTCAACCTTTATTTAGTCAGGTAAATCTTTTGAACCTCATGGGCTCATTTACGAAAGCGACCTGCTAAAACTAAAGAACAATGAACAGCCACCAGTTTGCCACCAGGTTTATTAATTTCCTCATTATACCTCTTACTCAACTTTCTCAGTGTTCGTTTCTGGAGCTTCCTCACCTCAGGATAGGCCTCCCTGCCAAAGGGGGGAGGGAACTCCACATCTTCCCACTTGGCTTTGCAGATGTAATCAGCTGTTGCATCGATCTTTGCAGCCATGTCCAGCACGTAAACTCCATCTTTTGTGACCACTAACAAAAGAAAAAAAAACATGTAGAAATTTATAATCCAGCATCTACTTATGGATATTCACTTTATTTGGGAGGAAAAATGAGTTTTTGTGGTAATGTTGGTGATGGCACTGCTTAAGTGTCTCTTTCTTGCGGGGTCCCACAAGGCTCTATTCTTGGATCCCTTCTGTTCTCATTGTATCTGCTCCTTTGGAGTCTATCCTGAGGAAACATGGTCTTTCCTTTCATTGCTATGCTGATTGTCAGTTTTATCTGCCCTTAAAACCAAATAGTTCATGCACAATTCACCCTGTGTTAAAATGTCTTGATGAAATGGATGACATCAAACTTTTTAGTGTCAATGATCAAAATACTGAAGTGATTGTGTTTAGCCCTAGCTCTACTGTTGTCTTCATCCCTGTAAACCTCAACTCCCTTGAGCCATATCTTAAGAAGTCTGTTACAAATCTTGGGATGGTTTTAGACTCTGACTCTGTTTTACAAAAAAGCATCTCCCAGTTAAGGCAGATAGCTAAGCTTAAGTCCGTGTTGACCACATCTGACCTTGAAAAATTAGTCCATGCCTCCATTACTACCCAACTGGACTATTATAACGTGCTTTATGTTGGGGTCAGGCAGGTGTCCCTTTCACGTCTCCAGCTCATCCAAAATGCTGCAGCTCTGCTATTAACAGGATCTTGTAGGTTTGAGCATATCTCACCAGTTTTGTCCTCCCTTCACTGGCTCCCTGTACATGTCAGAATTGATTTTAAAATTTTCCTGTTGATATTTGTGTGTATAAATGGCCTTGCACCCTCTTACATCTCTGACCTACTTCAACCATATGTTCCTTCTCGGGCGCTGAGATCATCTGACCAGCTGCTTTTGGTTGTACCAAAAACCAGGCTGTAGCTCAGAAGAGATGGGGCTTTTTCATCCTTGTATGCGTCACTGTCGTTTCTGTAGAAGATGCCATCAAGTGGCTGCACGAGCTAGACTAATAACTTATGATCAGGAAATAAAGAGTGAGGGCAGCGTTTATTCTGTTGACTTGAGAAGAGCAGCTCAGAAAGCCCCTCCAGTTTCTGCTCCCATTCAAGTACCTAACAGTAATGTAATCACCTCATCTCCACAAGCAGATATCTTTTATTTAGCCCAAGCAGTTCAGGACAGTATCTCCATGAACAGACTGCCAGCGCCAGAGCCCTCCATGTTCACAGGTGAACCAATACAGTTCATTGAGTGGAAAGCTTCATTTGTTTCACTCATTGATAAAAAGAACATCTCACCTGCTGACAAGTTGCACTACTTAAAGAAATATGTAGAAGGTCCAGCTCGACAAACACTTGATGGCATCTTCTACAGAAACGACAGTGACGCATACAAGGATGCATGGGAACGCCTCAACCAAAGGTACGGACATCCATTTGTTGTACAGAAAGCGTACAGAGAAAGGTTAGCAAAATGGCCAAAAATACAAACAAAAGACTCTACAGGATTTAGAGCATTTGCTGATTTCATTCAAACATGTCAAGAGGCTATGCCCCACACTGAAGGCTTAAACATTCTCAATGATTGTGAAGAGAACCAAAAACTTGTTCAAAAGTTACCAGACTGGGCAGCTGCAAGGTGGAATCGTCAAACCACACAGTTCATGAAAGAAAATGGGAAGTTTCCAAGTTTAACACACTTTGCTGAGTTTATGTCCTCTGAAGCAGATATTGTGTGTAACCCAATCACATCATTTCAGGCTCTCCACTCTACAGACCTCACCACAATCACCGGTAAAGGTTACCAAAAGGAAAAAAGGCCCACCTCCAGTGTTCTGCACACACAGGCAGTAACAGAGACTGAAAACACAAATCAAAGGTTACATATTAACCCACCATGCATGCTCTGTCTAGACAATGGACACAAACTTCACAATTGCTCACAATTTGAAGGCAAATCACTTGAAGAACGAAAAAAATACATAAAGGATGAAAGACTGTGTTATGGCTGTCTTAAACCTGGACACAGCGTAAAGGATTGTCGTTACAGACTTGTATGTGAAGTGTGTAAGAAAAAACATCCCACTTGTCTGCACGACTTCAACTATGGCAACTATCAATTAGCCACAACCTCAATTCAGACCAACACAGAACAGGCTGCAACTACTCTGTCTCTCAAGACAGAAACCAACAAACAGTGTGCGAGCACGTCCATGATTGTACCAGTATGGGTTTCTTCAGAGCAACATCCAAGTACAGAAATGCTTGTTTATGCACTCTTAGACACTCAAAGTGACACAGTGTTCATTGACAAATGTGTATCTGACAATCTCAAGGCTAAGTCTACCCCAATAAGGTTAAAGCTCACTACAATGCTTGGTAAAGATGCTGTTATGCCAAGTGAACGTGTCTCAGGTCTCAAAGTGAGAAGCTACAACTCCTCAGAAATGATTGAACTCCCTCCTGCTTATACTAAAGACTGTATACCGGTTAACCGCTCTAACATTCCTTCATGTGAAACGGCAAGGCACTGGAATCATCTCAAGGTGATAGCTAATGAGATTCCTCCACAGCTAGAATGTGAAGTTGGTCTTTTAATTGGTTACAATTGCTCTAAGGCACTGGCTCCAAAGCAGGTAATCTTAGGAGGAGATAATGAACCCTATGCAGTCCTCACTGCATTGGGATGGAGTATTGTGGGCCCCACATCATCTCACAATAACTCTTTAAGCTTGTCTAGTGTGTGTCACAGAGTTACAGTCAAGGAGCTCCCCTTAATAACTCCAGCTGATGCAGTCAAGGTTCTCGAGTCTGACTTTAAAGATGATAACAAGGACAATAAGTCAGTGTCTCAAGATGACATTCTCTTCCTGAATACATTAAAGGAAAGCATTTACAAGAACAATGAAGGACATTATGAAATGCCACTTCCATTCAAGGAGAGACCGCTTTTACTGGACAATAAACCTATGGCCACTGTGCGACTTCAAAGCCTCAAACACAAACTGTCCAAAGATCAAAAGTACAAGGATCAATATGTAAGATTCATGAGTGAAGTCATAGAAAAGGGTGATGCAGAAGAAGTGCACAATGAAGCGAAGGAAGGAGAAAAATGGTATATTCCCCACCATGGGATATATCATCCTCAAAAACCAGACAAACTCAGGGTAGTCTTCGACGCCTCAGCTAAGTACAAAGGTAACAGTCTCAATGATCATTTGCTGCCAGGCCCAGATTTGCTGAACAATCTAAATGGTGTTCTCATCAGGTTCAGAAGGCATCAAGTTGCATTGTTATGTGACATCGAGAAAATGTTCCACCAATTTCATGTGTATGAAGCAGACAGAGACTATCTAAGATTTTTATGGTGGCAAAATGGTGACCTGGAGACTGAGCCCCAAGAGTTTCGAATGAAGGTGCACCTTTTCGGCGCCACATCCTCACCAGGGTGTGCCAATTACGGATTAAGGCATCTTGCTAAAGAAAGTGAGACACGGTTTCCCCTTGCATCTCATTTTATAATGAAGGATTTCTACGTAGATGACGGTGTAACAAGTACTGCAAGTGTCAAGGAAGCTATTCAGCTTGCTCAGGAGGCTCAGATGCTCTGTGCGTCAGGTGGCCTCAGACTACACAAGTTTGTAAGTAATGACAAAACAGTGTTAGAAAGCATTCCAGCATCTGAACGTGCATCTCCACAGCAAGCGTGTGACATAGCATTTAATGACTCTAAACTTGAAAGAGCGCTAGGCATTCACTGGCACATTGACTCAGATACACTCAGGTTTTGCTTTCGTCCCAACGACCAACCTGCGACAAGACGTGGCATCCTATCTATGGTGGCATCTCTTTATGACCCATTGGGATTTATCTCCCCCTTTGTACTCAAAGGAAAAAGAGTACTTCAAGAGACATGCAAACAAGGCACAAGCTGGGATGATTCCCTTCCCAGTGATCTAAGGTCAGTGTGGGATAACTGGAAAGGTGACTTAGAAAACTTAGAGAAAATCACAATACCACGCTGTTATGTTCCTAAAGACTTTGGTCAAACGGTGAGAATGGAGTTGCATCATTTTTCTGATGCAAGCTCATATGGTTATGGTCAGTGTTCTTACTTAAGACATGTAAACAAAGATGATAAGGTGCATTGTGCTTTAGTTACAGCAAAGAGCAGAGTTGCTCCCATTAAGGTAACAACAATACCAAGACTTGAACTGACAGCTGCTGTTATCTCCATTACTGTAAGCAATATGTTAAAATATGAACTTGGACTGACCCAGATAGATGAGTATTTCTGGACAGACTCCAAAGTAGTGTTAGGCTACATTAATAACGAAGCACGACATTTTCACACATTTGTCTCCAACAGAGTTGAAAAGATAAGGCTCAACAGCTCCCCACAGCAGTGGAGATATGTCTCTTCTGAGCAAAATCCTGCGGACATTGCCTCCAGAGGTTCAAGCATACATGAGCTCATAACATCAGGCTGGTTCAAAGGGCCACAGTTTCTGTGGGACAAGGAAATACCTCCCGCTGTAGACATTGACACGAACGTACCACTTGGAGATCCAGAGGTTAAAAGGATAAATGCACTGAACACGCTCACAACGGAGAAGAAAGGTTTATCAGACAGGTTAACAAAGTTTTCCTCATGGTACAAAGTCACTCAAGCCATCGCTCGTCTCCTTCGCTGTGTCAAGAGAGATAAAACAACAGGCCACAGTACAGTAAAAGAAAGACAAAAGGCACAATGCATTATTCTACAGGATGTACAAGCAAGTGAATACGCAGAGGAGATAAAGATGCTCAAACATGGAAAGGCACTTCCTCACAAAAGCAAACTGTTTCAAATGGACACTTTTCTTGATAGTGATGGACTCCTTAAGGTGGGAGGAAGGCTCAAAAATGCTTCATTCTCCTCCACACTGAAACATCCAGTGATAGTTCCGAAAGGTCACCACGTCACTCAGCTAATAATAGCTCATTTCCACAATAAAGTGCAACACCAAGGGAAAGGACTTACAATCAATGAGATCAGATCAAATGGATTTTGGATTCCAGGCATCAACAAAGCAATAGCAAATTTTATACACCAATGTGTAAGGTGTCGCAGACTCAGAAGAAGCACAGAGGAACAGAAAATGTCTGATCTTCCAACAGAGCGTTTAGATCCATCTCCGCCATTTACATTTTGTGGAATGGACTGTTTTGGTCCCTTTCCAACCAACCAAGCTCGCAAAGTGCACAAGCGTTATGGACTCCTTTTTACATGCCTTTGCTGCAGGGCAGTGCACATCGAGATGTTAGACAACATGACTACAGATGCCTTTATCAATGCTCTCCGATGTTTTATAGCTATAAGAGGAGCAGTCAGAGAGATAAGGTGCGATCAAGGAAGTAACTTTGTCGGAGCTAAAAACGAACTGCAAGAAGCTTTAAAACAAGTGGACTCTAACCGCATCACCACATTTCTTGCAGAGAAACAGTGTGACTTCAAAATGCACACTCCTCATTCAAGCCATACAGGAGGTGTATGGGAAAGGCAAATCAGGACAGTTCGAAACATTCTGCGCTCAACAGCTTTACTTGCATCAGGCAGAATGGATGACACATCATTAAGGACATTCTTTTACGAGGCAATGGCGATTGTGAACAGCAGGCCTCTTACAGTGGACAACCTAAGTGACCCAAACAGCCCAGAGCCTCTGACCCCAAATCACCTGCTTACTATGAAAACAACAGCAGCTCTGCCCCCTCCAGGTAAATTCATCAAAGAGGACATTTACATGCGTAAAAGGTGGCGGCAGGTGCAGTATTTGGCAGAACAGTTTTGGTCACGTTGGAAAAGAGAGTACCTCTCCACCATCGCAACAAGGCAGAAATGGCACACTCCAAAGAGAAATTTGAAAGTTGGAGATGTTGTCATGGAGAAGATGGATGATTTACCCCGCAATGAATGGAGATTAGCGCGGGTAGTAGACACAGTGACTGACAAAGATGGACTAGTAAGAAAGGCAAAGATTCGCTTTGGAGAAAGGAAGATTGAGAAAGGACAATGTTCCAGTAAGCCTTCTATAGTGGAACGCCGGGTGCAGAAACTGGTTCTGCTATTAGAGACTAATTAACTACATTCTGCAATGTAATGTTCATTCTTTCTTATCGACTGTTGTTTCATAGAGTTCTAAGGTTACAGGTCATTTCCTCATTAGGAAATCATTATCGCTCCATTTGTTTAAACTAATGATTTGGTGGGAGTGTAAATGACCTAATATTTATTTGTCATTGTTTAATAAGTGTTCACTATTCTGTTGCATCAATGATGCAACTAATGCTTTTATTTTGAAAGTCACAGAATGACAAGGTGTCACAAACTGTACAGAAGAGGTGCGAACCGCAACGGCCAGAGAGGAGGAGTGCTCCGCTGTTAAAAGAAATATAAGTTATGTTAAGCTGCAAACGATTAGCACCTGGTTGATGAGGGAACAAGGTTGGTGTTGGAGTTTTGTTGTATAAATGTATATACTGTAATTAATTATATTTCACGGAGTATTGTCTACTGGTTGTTACTAAGGGCAACGGTTGTTTTGCCCACTAGATGCACTAGATGGTGCTCATGTCGTTGCTACTAGCAACGGTTATATGCTGTAACGGTTATGTTTTATTTTGCCCACCAGAAGGTGTTTATGTCATTTAGTAATTTAGTCATGTTTAGTAATACAAAAGGTTACAAGTTTTAATGTTTTATGTTATGTAAAATTTACAAAAGGTCACAACATGGTATGGTTTATTTTATTTTATTGTACATGTAAGGTGAAAGGCAACATACTGTTTTGAGTTACTGATGTTATTTTTATTTGTTATTTTTTGTAGCTCTTACGGTGTGTTCACATGCAAGGCAGTAAATTAAAGGAATTGTGAACCATCAGTTTGAGAGACCAATCTTTTCAACCGGGACGCTACAACCCTAAACTTTGGAACAATCTGCCCCTCAACATTAGACCGGACACTTCACTTCCCGTTTTTAAATGTTTCCTAAAAACACACCTGTTTTCACTGATGTTTAACTCCGTGTGATCTGATATGTTTTGATTTTGATGCTTTTAGTTACACAGTTATTATTCCCTTTCTTTAATTCACACTCTTGATCTTATTGTTAAACATTTTGCTAACAGCTGCTCTTTTATCTGTGCGTTATAAATAAATTTGACTCGACTTATTTCAAGAGGTACGAGTTTTGGCCAGGATTAGTAAAAATAAGAGAATGGTCCTGATGTGGACCGAAAAACGGGAAGTGAAGTGTCCGGTCTAATGTGGAATGGGTGGTGGCCGAGGGCGGGGACCCTGGCGGTCTGATCCTCGGCTACAGAAGCTGGCCATTGGGACATGGAATGTCACCTCTCTGGTGGGGAAGGAGCCTGAGCTAGTGTGTGAGGTTGAGAGGTTCCGGCTAGAAATAGTCGGACTCACCTCAACGCATGGCTCTGGCTCTGGAACCAGTTTCCTTGAGAGGGGTTGGACACTCTTCCACTCTGGAGTTGCCCCTGGTGAGAGGCGCCGAGCAGGAGTGGGCATACTTGTTGCCCCCCATCTCGGTGCCTGTACGTTGGGGTTCACCCCGGTGAACGAGAGGGTAGCCTCCCTTCGCCTACGTGTGGGGGGACGGGCTCTGACTGTTGTTTGTGCCTATGCGCCGAACGGCAGCGCAGATTACCCACCCTTTTTGGAGTCCTTGGAGGGGGTATTGGAGGGTGCGCCTCCTGGGGACTCCCTTGTTCTGCTGGGGGACTTCAACGCTCACGTGGGCAATGACAGTGAGACCTGGAGGGGTGTGGTTGGGAGGAACGGCCCCCCTGATCTGAACCCGAGTGGTGTTCTGTTGTTGGACTTCTGTGCTCGTCATGGATTGTCCATAACGAACACCATGTTCAGGCATAAGGGTGTCCATATGTGCTCTTGGCACCAGGACACCCTAGGTCGTAGTTCAATGATCGACTTTGTTGTCGTCTCATCTGATCTGCGGCCGCATGTCCTGGACACTCGGGTGAAGAGAGGGGCGGAGCTGTCAACTGACCACTACCTGGTGGTGAGTTGGCTCCGATGGTGGGGGAGGATGCCGGTCAGACCTGGCAGACCCAAACGTATTGTGAGGGTCTGCTGGGAACGTCTGGCAGAGTCTCCCGTAAGACGGAGCTTTAACTCCCACCTCCGGGAGAGCTTTGAACACGTTCCGAGGGAGGCGGGGGACATTGAGCCCGAGTGGGCCATGTTTCGCGCCTCTATTGTCGAGGCAGCTTATCGGAGTTGTGGCCGCAAGGTTGTTGGTGCCTGTCGTGGTGGCAACCCTCGAACCCGGTGGTGGACACCGGCGGTGAGGGATGCTGTCAAGCTGAAGAAGGAGTCCTATTGGGCCTTTTTGGCCTGTGGGACCCCGGAAGCAGCAGATAGGTACCGGCAGTCCAAGCGGCATGCGGCTCGGGTGGTTGCTGAGGCAAAAACTCGGGCGTGGGAGGAGTTCGGAGAGGCCATGGAGAATGACTTCCGTACGGCTTCGAGGCGATTCTGGTCCACCATCCGGCGTCTCAGGGGGGGAAAGCGGTACGCGACCAACACCATTTATGGTGGGGATGGCGTGCTGTTGACCTCAACTCGGGATGTTGTGAGTCGGTGGGCGGAATACTTCGAAGACCTCCTCAATCCTACTGGCACGTCTTCCACTGAGGAAGCGGAGCCTGGGGACTTTGGATCGGGCTCTCCAATCTCTGGTGCGGAGGTCGCCGAGGTGGTTAAAAAGCTCCGCGGTGGCAAGGCTCCGGGGGTGGATGAGATTCGTCCTGAGTTCCTTAGGGCTCTGGATGTTGTGGGGTTGTGTTGGCTTACGCGACTCTGCAATATCGCGTGGACATCGGGGGCAGTTCCCTTGGATTGGCAGACTGGGGTGGTGGTTCCCCTATTCAAAAAGGGGGACCGTAGGGTGTGTTCCAACTATAGAGGGATCACACTCTTAAGCCTCCCTGGTAAGGTCTATTCAGGGGTTCTGGAGAGGAGGGTCCGTCGGATAGTCGAACCTCGGATTCAGGAGGAGCAGTGTGGTTTTCGTCCTGGTCGTGGAACACTAGACCAGCTCTACACCCTCAACAGGGTCCTGGAGGGTGCGTGGGAGTTTGCCCAACCAGTTTACATGTGCTTTGTAGACTTGGAAAAGGCATTCGACCGCGTCCCTCGGGGGGTTCTGTGGCGGGTACTCCGGGAGTATGGGGTACCAGGCCCATTGATATGGGCTGTTAGGTCCCTGTACGACCGGTGTCAGAGCTTGGTCCGCATTGCCGGCAGTAAGTCAGGCTCGTTTCCGGTGAGAGTTGGACTCCGCCAAGGTTGCCCTTTGTCACCGATTCTGTTTATAACTTTTATGGACAGAATTTCTAGGCGCAGCCAAGGTGTTGAGAGGATCCGTTTTGGTGGCCTTAGAATCGCTTCTCTGTTTTTTGCAGATGATGTGGTCCTATTGGCTTCATCAGCTCGTGATCTACAGCTTTCACTGGAGCGGTTTGCAGCTGAATGCGATGCGGCCGGGATGAGGATCAGTTCCTCCAAATCCGAGGCCATGGTCTTGAGCCGGAAAAGGGTAGCGTGCCCTCTCCGGGTCGGGGAGGAGGTCCTGCCCCAAGTGGAGGAGTTTAAGTATCTCGGGATCTTGTTCACGAATGAGGGAAAACTGGAGCGTGAGATCGATAGGCGGATAGGTGCAGCGTCCGCAGTGAAGCGGGCGCTGTACCGGTCTGTCGTGGTGAAGAGAGAGCTGAGTCAAAAGGCAAAGCTCTCAATTTACCGATCGATCTACGTTCCCACCCTCATCTATGGTCATGAGCTTTGGGTTATGACCGAAAGAACAAGATCTCGGATACAAGCGGCTGAAATGAGTTTTCTCCGCAGGGTGGCTGGACTCTCCCTTAGAGATAGGGTGAGAAGCTCAGTCATCCGGGAGGGACTCGGAGTAGAGCCGCTGCTTCTCCACATCGAGAGGAGCCAGTTGAGGTGGCTCGGGCATCTGGTTAGGATGCCTCCTGGACGCCTCCCTGGTGAGGTGTTCCGGGCATGTCCCACCGGGAGGAGACCCAGAGGAAGACCCAGGACACGCTGGAGGGACTATGTTTCTCGGCTGGCCTGGGAACGCCTTGGGATTCCCCCAGAGGAGCTGCTCCAAGTGGCTGGGGAGAGGGAAGTCTGGGCCTCCCTACTTAGGCTGCTACCCCCGCGACCCGACCCCGGATAAGCGGAAGAAAATGGATGGATGGATGGATGGTCCTGATGTCCCAGAAGGAGATGCAAGAGGAGTGAATATGGGTGTGTGTGTGTGTGTGTGTGGGGGAGGGGGGGGCAGGATTTCAAAGCAGCAGCAATGCAGCCACAACAAGAACATCTGCCAGAAGGCATGTACTGGTACCCAATTACTTCATGCATTCATCAAACAGCAACTGCATGAATGTTTTAATCATCTCCTCCCTCGATGGAGAAGAAAAAAGAAGCAGAATCTTCAGTTTTATTATGCAGAGCTGTTTTCCCCTCCAATTCCTCTTTTTCCTGTTTTATAATCAGTTAACTTATTGATGAGTGAGAAGAAAGTGAGGATGCCTTTTATAAAAACTTTTTCCATGCATGGATTACGCTGTAGATTTGTTCAGATAAAAACCTACCCAAAGGGTTGATCTCCAGGTATGTGAAGAAGAGCTCCTCGTACAGGTTGAAGAGTCCAACGATGAAGCTGGTGAGAACGCTGATTAAAAACAAAAAAAGACAATAAGTCAGGATTTGATGCTTTGGGAGTGCAAAACTTATTTTTATGATTTAAGCACTTCAAATGAGGGGCAACATAATAAAAAAATTACAGTATAAAAATCATACTTTAGTGATTTATAACTTTGAAGAAGAGAAAAAGATTTTCTTGCCACTTAAATATGCAAAAAGGTATTTATTTCTTGATCACAATGAACATTTGTATTTGTTCTTGAGTTATTACTGTTAATAACTGTTATCCAAACGCTTTTTGTAAAAAGACAGAGTACTTACAATCTTAAGGGCACAGATATTTTTGTTATGCCAAAACATAGAACAAGTCTAAAGAGTAGGTCTACTATAATTTATGGGATAGGTCTATGGAATGGCTTAGAAAACGATATCAAAGTTGCAAAAACAATGACTTTGTCTAAAAAAATGAATAAAATTAGGTTTCTGGAAAAATATATATAAATTGGTTTGTTTCAAAATTTATGAATGGTAAAGTATGATGTGTTATTTATTGTGTAAATGTTTTTGATTATTGTTGTTTGAATTGATGGTTTGAATTAATTTTGTTAAAAACGGGGCAGACATAATAAGATTTTATCTTATTCTGCTTCCTTTCATTTCATGTAATGTTTGATTTTTTTATTTATGTGGAATTGTAAATAGTTTTTTTATGTTCTTTTAAATTTGAAATGAATAAAGAATTAAAGAAAAAGAAAGAATAACTGGTCTTTACTATAGTGGATTTAATAAATCCAATGTATGAATACAAGTTTAATTTACATGTGATGAGGTAAATGAGTCCCCGTGGCTCAACGAGGCTAGCCTGTATAAATAAAAGGTTGAATGAATGAATGAATTAAAAACCGTAAAAGAAAAAAAATTAAAACCATTTAAAATTATTGCCATGATGTTTATCAATATATGTATTTAACGTCATCTGTGAGTAAAATTTGTATTATGTACACATTTTTATGAGCAGATAAAAAGTATAGTTATAGATGCAGGAGGATGTAGTCCCAAGGTTTGTTCAGGGTGAGCCGAATGAGAAACAGCCCACCTGTAAATTAACTGCAGACTTTCTGCAAGAGAATAAATTAGATTTGTTTTCTCCGTCGTATGTCAAAATAAAAAGATGAGCACATCCAAGGGAGCAACCCGTGGAGAGAAACTGCAGCAACGAAAACCCAGAATGACTCTACGTCCCCCGACTGTCAGCTTCTGATGGGGTGGCAGGAAAAACTGGCCTCCTGTTTGCAGTCTGAAGAGTGTTTGGGTGGGGGAGGTGGGGGAGGTGGGCAGGGTGATGGGGTTCAGTGTCAGCCAAGACGGCGAGTGCAGCCAGAATCTGCTGTCATAAAAACAGAGCTAGAGAGATGGATGGGAGGGTGGAGGGTGAGTCGCTGTGTCCTCTCTTATCAAAACAGATGGACGTGCTTCGAATATTACTGCGTGCAAGAAAGGGAAAAAAAAAAGGGAGTGGGGGTTGATTGAAGAGAGGAAAATGTAATTAGTTTAATGGAACCGTGAGGCCATTTACTGCTCCTCGCCTGGCATGAGACCGCTCCGTCTGCTGCTCCTTGTTCTTAGTCTAAAATGTCATTAGATCCTGTAAAATACAGTAACTCGTATTATCAGTTTAGAATTTGTGCATAGCTTTTGAAATACAGGTAGTCCCCGGGTTACGACGGTCTCGAGTTACGACGTTTCGCGGTTACGAACGCCTCCCATTGAAAAGCATTGTTTCAAGTTACGTGGTTTATGCGCCTTTACACCAGAAAATACGGTACTGAAACGAAACTTACAGGAAGGAGCAGGAGGGAGGGAGCTTGACGCACACTCAGTGGAAACTTACAGGAGGGAGGGAGGGGAGCTTGACGTGCTGGAAACTTACAGGAGACCTCAGGCAGACCGGAGCAGAGGAGGTCAGGAGGGGCTAATATGCTAAATATGCTAACTCTGGACCGCACGTGGAAATACAAGAGACCTTTTTGTTTTGAGCGGAGGTTTACGAGGCAGACAGGCTACAGCTGAGCAACGAGCTAACATGCTAGCAACGAGCTAACATGCTAACAAACGTTGCTGTAAACGCTGTTGACCACGTGAAGCTGCAGGAGCTCGGAGGTGCATGAGCTAACATGCTAACAGACGGAGGAAGAATTGACCAGCTCCCAGTGAGAAATTAACTCTTTTTTTCCTTCATTATGGCTCCAAGTGTATGTGTTTTTTTGATAAATACTGGTATGTAGGGTAATGTGTTAAGTGCTTGGTAAAAATACAGTACCGGTACTGTACGTATGAGGGGCCGTTTGGACGTATTTTCCGTCGATTTCCCGTTTTACGAACGGGCGTAGGAACGGAACTGCGTCGTAACTCGGGGAGTACCTGTATACCCGTTCTTCCACTCTCCGCTTTAAAGAGAAAGCTGCAAAACTGAAGACGCATCGTAGTTTTAATCCAACTTACGCTCTCTTGTCGGTAGGAGCCTTGCTCAGAAGTTCTTTCTTCACTTGCTCTTCGCTGATCTTTTTATCCACCCCGATTAGCAGCTTCTGCGCCTTGGCGTCCACGTCGCCAACATCCACCCCGCCCTCGTGGTGAAACAGCACGTAGTCCCCCTCCCGAGAGGCGTATATGCACACGTAGAACTCCTCTGCCTGAACAACGGACCACAAGAACAAAATAACGTTCTTTAATAAATATACCTGGATCAGACATTTACAACCCCGATTCCAAGAGTGAGGATGATGCACCGTAAATAAAAAGAGAACGCACCGATTTACAAAACTCGTTTTTATTCGCAAAGGCGCATAGAAAACATTAAATGTGAGCGGTTTACCTGCTTGTGAGGAACAAACGGCTCAATGAGGAAGTTCTTGAGAACACCTTTGGCTTTTCCCACCTGTGAGTCAACAAGAGCAGGTTTCTTCAACGAGGAAATGCACTTCAGTAAAAATATAACTTGGTAGTTATCTTAACAGTTTGAGTCATTATTGTGTGAATGTTCATGAAGCATTCACACTACAGGTAGTCCCCGACTTACGAGCGAGTTCCGTTACAACGAGTTGCTCGTAAAGCGAAAATTCGTAACTTGGAACGGCCGCCACGTGTCTCGTAAGTCCGGAATTTCGCTCGTAAGTTGGAACGGTTTTGCTAGCGCGACTACAAACACTCGTTTTTCATCGAAAAACTGCTTACGAGTGCATAAAAATGATCGGAAACGTGTGTCCACATGTTTAGCTAACGAACTGTGGTGAAAAAACACAGAAAAATTCTGTATTTTTTGCGTTTTTTCCAAAAATTCGCCAGCTCGTAAGTCCGGAACCTCGTAGGTCAGAGCGCTCGTAAGTCGGGGACTACCTGTATTGTGATCCATTTCTCTTACATATGTTTTTCTGCATCTTTCTCATTCCACAATTTTTCCAGCTATTTCAACAAATCATAAATCAAAACGTTCAGCTCTTTGAGGACAATCCTGCTGTGACGTCAGTTTAGCGAGTCTGGAAATTAAAAATAAGCCTTTTCTGCCATTTTTTTTCTCATAGAAAATGAACTGAGCTCATTTTCCATCCTTCAAATCTTTAGATCTGTTCACAACCTTTTACTGCTCCTTTCACATTTTGTTCTGCTTCAGCTTCCTTCTGCAAATTTAAACTTTATTATTATTATTTTTTTTTTAATTTTATTCATTTTACATATTTAAGAAAAACAACATAAAAGATAATGGAAAAAACCCATTTCATAAATATGAGAAAAAAATCAAAATACATAAAATGAAAGGTGGCAGAAAGAAGAAATTTTTCTTATTTTGTCTGCCACTTTTTTACCAAGAAAACACACAAAAACAAACAATTTACAAACAATCAATTCAAACAATTAACTACCAAAAACAACAGATCAATTTAGTAACATTTCACACTCAATAATCAACAAATAGATTAGGATGCATTACTTGAATCTTTAGTATTTTGCTAGTAGTTTAGACTTGATAATTTTTTTGAATTTCATCACAGAGTTTACATCTTTAACATCTTTTTTTTCAGCTCCTTTCATCTGTTTTGTGCTCCTTTCAGATTCTTTCTGCTAACGAAAACATTTTTGTTCTTCTAACTTCTTTCTGCGCCTTTCAGCTTATATGTTTCAGCTTTTTCTGCTATTTCAGTTACTATTTACCCATTTCTATGCTAATTTTAGATTTTATTTTGGCTAATTCCATATTTTTTGCACTCATTTCAACTTTTTTTTCAGCCAAATTCAGCAAAACTTTGCCCTCAACTTCCTTCTGGTATTTTAAGCTTCTTTCTGATTTTTATTTTTTTTTGCTGCCACTTTTCAGCTCTTTTTTTTTTCATTGTTGCTAATTTCAGCTTTTATCAGATAATATCTACTTATTTCAGCTACCGGTATTTTCCCCTTAGTTACAGCTTTTTCTGCTCTTTCAGCTACTTTAGCTCTTTTGATGCCAATTTCAACCTTTTCTTCTAATTTCACTTTTTTTCTTTTTTAAGATCTTTTCAGTTATTTCCACTTCCTTCTGGTAGTTTAGGCTTATTTTAGCCTTTTAGCTATTTTTAACCATTGTTTGTGCTCATTTCTGCTTATTTAAACCTAATTCAGCAAATATGTATTCTTTCTGCTTTGTTTCTGCCAGCTTAGACTTGTTCTGCCATTTCAGCTACATTTCAACATGTTTTTAACCAATTTAAGCTGTTTTTCAGCAAATTCTTCAGCAATAAGCATTCACACTGCATTTTTCTCTAGTTTATTTTAAAGGTTCAGTATGCAGTTTCTGTAGAACTGCAGCAGTTAGAAATATTTTCAACAGGCAAAGCATTCTGATCCCTCCCCCTCAGAGCCATATGTGGCTCTGCCCCCTTGTGGTCTGTTGAATTTCAAATTCAAGCTCTGTTTTTATTGGCTGATTCAAATTCAAGCTCTGTTTTTATTGGCTGGTTACAAACTCTGTTTTTATTGGCTGGAAAATGGCGGGTCACCTTTTCTTTTTAGAAATGCTTATTTACCACCTGGAGAAGCAAGGGGACAATATTTTTTTTATATTTTTTTTCAGAGATTACCTGGCTAACATCAGTCTGTCAGGAGGTAGTGACAGAGTGAAGAAATATGTTCATAAAAAAAGCTACATACTGAAGCTTTAAGTATGTGCAACTGGGAGAAGGGGCAGATTCTAATGACAAAAATAAATAAATAAGTCCAAAGTAGATCAAATTAATCAACATTTTAAATGGGAATAAATAAATAAAAAAAGACTGCTGGAGATGAGCACCAGCTCCCCTGTGAACCAGAAACAAAAATTGGATAAAGAAAATGGATGGATGAACAGGGAAAGTTGTCATGTAGCGCTGCAGGCACAGCCCCGGCTCATTTAATGGAAGTTGTCACTGCTTCCCTGTTAAAGGCCAACAGTATGGAGACAGGACGATGGCAAAATGGGCGTGGACAAATACATAAGGGGCGTGAACAAATACAGATCTCACGAGAGCAAATACATGCCTCGAGGGAGCAAATTACACTCGAGCGAGCGCAAACCAGCCCCCCGCGCGTAATTAAGATGAGTGCGAGCGTAGAAAAGAGATCCAAGCGCGCGCACGCCCCCTCGGAGGACAACTACATGCCCGTGCGTGCAAAATGTATCTACTGTCTGTCTGTCCCTCTCGCTCACGGTTCAGACTTTTGACACTCGGTGGGCGGAGCCAGACGGCCTCTGTATCAGGACACATGATTGGCTGTAGTCCCTTCTCCTCTGTGATTGGATGTAACACTTCCTGAACATACTTTGGGAGTTTTTCTCCCAGTTTTTAACATTTTTATCTTGTATTTTATTTATATTTTAAATCTCTGAAATACACTGAAAACAGTACAGACCTTATGTATGAAATGTTAATAGATTGGCCCACTAATTCATGTTAATCCAAAGTCTAAAACATAGACCCCATTGTTGTTTTATTTTATTTATTTATTTCTAATTAAATAAATAATTAGTTACACTATTGTGAATATGGAGACTTTCATCATGTTTCAATCCATGCTCTGAGAGACTGCAAAGCAACTATGTATTTTATTTAAAAAAAAATAAGAGTCAACTTTGTTCATCGTCCGTCCCAGCAACAGTGCAAATAATAGGTCAGCAGGTGTCGCTGTTCTCTTAAATAGCTTTCCCGGAAAACTAGTTGATTACTTGCTCTCAACTTGGGTTTATGGATGAACTTACATTAAAATATTTGTTGTTTATACTGTTATTCACTTGTTTTTTATTTTCTATACATAAGACTTGGCACATGTATTACATATTGTACAATTGTTCTATTTTTGCAAAAATAATATGACTGTAACTTGCCACTTATTTTTTTCGTTTTATGTTCCCCTTCTCTTTTTTCTGAATTTTATTGTTATCTTTTGTGATGTTGATAATAAAGATTTTAAAAAAAATCTTCCATTTCTGCTTCCTACTGTAAGTTTCAAGACACCTGATTGGTTAAAATCCTTACTTCTCTGTGATTGGCCACAAGTTTTACTAGAAAAAAGTGTCAGATGAGCTTTTGCCTTTAGTTCAGTGCAGATCTTTTTATAGCGTTGTTATCTCTCTACGGATCTGCGAAGGATTAAACTATCATGGAAGATCATCAGGAAGTAAGTGATGCTTCTCTTAGAATTTATATTATTTTTGTTGAGCAGAAAAGTAACATATTGCACTGATAAACTATAATAACGATTTCTAGTAAAATAAACAGGAAAACATCAAAAATCCCCCTGGTCACTTGTGATCAATTTACTCAAATAAAATCAAAGCAGCTCTGCTCCTCATAGTGTTAGCCTATTATTATTTTATTAGACCGTGACATGTTTTTAAAAAGGTGTTAGAACCTTTATTTTATTTATTTTATTTATTTTTTAAATTCATTAATTGTGCATTTGTTTTTATTGGACCCAGTTTTTATTTGAGTATTTTATCTGCATTTTTTTTATTTTAATTTTTTGATGCGATCATGTGTGAGACACTATCCACTTGGCTGTTCCTCGTCTTGGTTGCATTTCTGGTTGAGTTTTATCTTGATTTTATCTAATGTTCAGACACTGTAGCACTAGATCTGTTGTATGTAAAGTGTGTTACAAATTAAAGTTATTATTATTATTATTATTATTATTATTATTATTATTATTATTATTATTATTATATATGATGAATGTTTTTTGTTCAGTGACCTGAGATTACTTCTGTTGTGAATTGGCCCTGGTTAACCTGTCCTTTGTCTGGTTATGATCACAGGAACAAATACAAAACTTTGGCAAACGCGTGGTTGAATTACTAAGAAGTACCATGTCCAATGATTCAGTCCCACTGTCACAAAACCGTAAGTGTCCGGTTCACATTTTTCAAGATTTAGCAGTACCAGTAATGTAAAATAAAAACAAAGCAAAAAAATTGTAGAAACGTTTCATCTTTCGTCCAAAAGACTTCCTCAGTCTGAGCTGCTGTGTTCAGCTCAGTCTTATAAATAGCACCCTCTCACAGTGCATCAACCAGTTGGCTGATGACAGCCTGAAACCAGCTGCTCACATGAGCAAGGCGGACCATCAGCCTGACGATGGAGGCCTCCTTTTTTCCTGGTTTCGGCTGTCATCAGCCAACTGGTTGATCCACTGTGAGAGGGTGCTATTTATAAGACTGAGCTGAATACAGCTTCTCAGACTGAGGAAGTCTTTCGGACTAATGACGAAATGTTTCTACATTTTTTTTGCTTTGTTTTGTTTTTCTATGGATTGTTCATATGTTAAAGATGGGTGTCCTTGTTTTTACAGATGGTGTACTGGTTCAGGGACAGCAGCTGGCAGGGAGCAACATACAGCTGCCTGTCGTACAGCAGCAATCTGCTTGCAACATGGTGCAGGCTGGAACGAGACAGCGTCAGGTAGTCCAGGTGCAACAGAGGACTTCTGTTTGTTCTCCTCGTACATCAAGAAATACAGTGGATCACAATGTGGCCAGGTTTGTATGATTTGTACACTGTGTGTTCCCATGACCAGTGTGATGCAAGATCAGTGTGGAGAGTGGGGGTGAGGTTTTACAGGCTGAGATAAGATACACACATACCTATGTAGATTTACAAATCACACCTCACACCTTAACAGTAGGGGTTTGTTCTTTGTTATTCTAATTCACAGATGAGGCTGTTCCCACCAGGTGTGACAATCATCTGGGAATCAGTGTCCTAAGGCTGCATTATACATTTTTCAAAGTTGGAATCCGAATTCTAGAACAGCCTTCCCTTAGCAAAAAGTAGTATATTAAAGTATACTTCAAGTATACTTTTTAGGTCCTTATCTGACTTCAAATATACTTTTTAAGTACTTATCTGAGATATACTA
>JBBPBX010013245.1:30022-52690 GCA_038048925.1 Garcialebias charrua | reverse complement strand
GGCCAAAAGGGGGCGGCAGGAGCATTTCGACGCGTCCAGTGGGTACCCGGCATTAGAGAAGGTGGGTCTATGATCAGAAAATTGTCAGTTCAACTCCCGATACTGACAACAACAAAATGTAGGTGGGATAGGTGAAGCACCTAAACCTGTCTCCACCCTCATTTGCCCCAATCTGGGACCTTGAGCAAGGCCCTTATCCCCCACCATCTGCTCCACACAGAGGGGTGTGGTAGCTCGGTGGTCTGTGGTTGCATCAGGAAGGGCATCCGATGTAAAAAGAATTGCCAAGTCTTCATTTGACTTAGTTCGATGTGGCAACCCCTGAGGAGGTGAGAAAACGAAAGAAGAAGGAAAAAAGAAAGAAAAAAACTGTCCCTGAAATGCAAGTGAGACAAAAAAACTGAAAGTTATGTACCATAACTCATGTTCCCTGAAGGAAGGGAACGAGGTGCAACACTATTGCTATGGGAATTGTGCCCCCGTGCGATTACTTGAAGGAATACATTCACGCCTTTACGGCAGGGGGCGTCAGCGTCACCCCAGAGACCCCGCCCTCTGGGTACTTAAGACGCGGAGGCCCATCCTACTTTCTCCAAGTGCACTTCACCGAGCTTCAGCATTGAAAAGGGTCAACTGTGTTGCACCTCGTTCCTTTCCTTCAGGGAACATGAGTTATGGTGCATAACTTTCAGTTCCCTTATCAGTCAGGTCTCTCGGTGCAACACTATTGCTATGGGAACGTAATTCATTCACGCCCTTGAAATGCTCAGTAAAATGCATGCTTGTGAGAATTTCTGCCTTTATACATTAGGCATCTCTCGGCCGCTCTCTACAGTGCGTTTAGAGGGCACAGCCTGAGAAAGAACGTCATATGCAGAAACATCACGTAATGCTTCTGCCAGATGTATCTATGGAGCTCCAGCTAGCAGCAGCACAGATGTACGCAGCTGGTACGTTGCTCACAGTCTCCTACTACCCTAGAAATGTGGGAAGTGGGAGGAAAAAAGATCAAAGCCTTTTAGACTTCTGATATTCCAGACGGCACCATTGAGGTATAAATCTAGTTTTATACATAGGGTGACCTTTGACCTCTCAGGGCCAAATCCTTTGTACACAGGATACACATATAAGCTAAAAGGTCCCCTATCTGCTTAACTGAGCAGATAAGCTTTTAGAACTGGCCAAGGGGCCCGGCGTGGGGCTAAAGTCCTGTTGGTGGGGGGAGGGGGATCCTATCCTTAACACGCTCATCATGAAAGCATATGCATCAAGGTTTTTTTGTTTGGAGAGGCTAAGCCGACTTAGCCCTACTCTACCGTGTGGCGTTTAGACGTAGCCGGTCAGGCCTGAGGCCTTCAGCTTGTTCCCTTCAATGGCTAGGCTGAAAGCTGCCACAGTTCCGGACGTGGGTGGAGAAGCTGCCCATGTGCCTGGGTCAGCAGGTCCTTGTGAGAGGGCAGTTGCCATGGCGTCCCTGACAGCAGTGAAATTATCTCCGGGAACCACGGTTTCTGTGGCCACCTGGGGGCTATCAGTATCAGGGAGAGGACTCCCTTGCGTACACGTTCCAGAGTCACCTGAATCAGAGGGATGGGTGGAAAAGCGTAATACAGCACCCCTGCTGGCTAGTCATGGACCAAGGCATCCATTCCCAGCTGTGCATCTGTCTCTTTTAGAGAGAAGTACAGGTCACAGTGTGAACTGGTCCTACATGCGAACAAGTCTACAGAGGCTCTTCCGTACGGTGACCAAATCTGATCCACGACCCGTGGGTTCAGCCTCCATTCCGATGCCAAGAGAGACCCTCTTGAGAGGGCATCCGCTCCGTAGTTCAGTTCGCCCAGGATATGAGTCACCCTAAGCGACAATATTCTTGGGGCACACCACGTCAGCAGTTTTTGTGTCAGATCAAGGAGGGCTCGGGATCTTGTCCCTCCTTCCCTGTTGATGAAAGACACCGTGGTCCTGTTATCCGATTTCACTAGGACATGCTACCCTGCAATCAGACCTTTTTCAACAAAGTATTTCACTGACAGGAATACGGCCCACAATTCCAGGAAGTTTATGTGTAATCTTGCTTCCTGTTGTTTCCAAAGGCCTTGGGCATTTTGCTTTCTGCAGACTGTCCCCCATCCGGTTTTTGATGCGTCTGTCGTGATGACTACATGGGATGACACCCGTCCCAACGGGACCCCTTCCGTGAACACGGATGGGTCCCTCCATGGTTCTAGGGCCTTTAGGCATTCTGAACCGATCCGAATTTTCCCTGCTCACCTAAAAGAGGCAGGGTGTGTCTGTTGGTATAGCCACATTTGCAGGGTCCGCATTTTCAACAATGCTTGTAGCACACAGGGTATGGCCGCCGTCAAGAGGCCCAAGAGGCGTTGGCATGTCTTTAGGGGAACCTGCTGATCCAATTTAAACTTTTCCAGGCAATGGCGTATTGAGGAAATTCATTCCTCTGAGAGCCATGCTCTGTACCGAGTGGTGTCGATCTGTACTCCCAGAAATACGGTAATCCGTGATGGAGTCAGGTCGCTCTTTTGCAGGTTTATGACAAAACCGAGAGCCTCCAAATGTGAGATCACCCTACATGAGTGCGACTGAGTCTGCATTTTGCTTCCAGCCAGAATTAGGAGGTCATCCAGGTAATTAATGATCCTGACCCCTTGACTCCTGAAAGGGGCCAGTGCTACGTCCAGACATTTTGTAAATGTACACGGAGCAGTCTTTAAACCGAAAGGTAAAGCCTTGAATTCATATGCTTTCCCTTCGAATTCGAAACTGAGGTATTTTCGGTGCCTCCTCCACATGCTCACGTGGAAATAAGCGTCTTTTAAATCCATGGTGCATGCGTAGTCCCCTGGTCTCAGAGACTGGAGGACCTGTCACAATGTGAGCATCTTGAACTTGAATGTTTTTATTCTCTTGTTCAGCGTCCTGAGATCGAGGATTGGCCTCAAGGACTAGTCTCTCTTGGGCACCCGGAAGTACTTGCCGTAGTGTCCAGAGCGCATTTTATGTTTTGAAACAACACTTATATCGCCTTTCTGCAGCATCGTTGATACCTCCACTCTCAGTACGTGAGCGTGTGCTGGGTTGATGTTTGACTGCAGCACCTCTGTGAAGAGGGCGGTCCCTTGACGAACTGCAGCCTGAGCCTATGACGCACAGTCGTCATGATCCATGCGTTCGGTAGACACGCCCTCGAGGCCTACGCATGCTTTGTGAGTCTGGAAGCCATGTTTATCTGTTGTTTGTTTTGTGTGGGCGCGAGAGGTGTGGCCTTTGACCCCTTATGCGTGCTCCATGGCAAGCTGGTCTGTCCGACAGAGGACGCCGTGAGGTCTGACTGCCTTAGGCAGAGCTCGTCCATCCTGCTGCGGTTCATTACCTGACCTAACAGTTTGTGTTTCACAAAAGAGGGGTTTGAGTTAAGAACCAGGGCAGACTATGCTTTGGTACTTTTATTTTTGTGTACGGATGAACAAATGTTTGTTTTTATTTCACACAAAGTAGATGAATCATGTTTTGTGCACACACACACGTGTCACCAGCTCCTTTTAACATTTTACAAATAAAGTCTGGGTTCAAAAAGTTTGGTTCCCGTACCACTTGGTCGGGCAAGCCCGTAAAAGTGTGATCACGTCCCGTTTCATCAGGCCGGATCTGCTTCCCGCCTGGGATTACCGAAGAGGTTCTCAGCCGGGCCGCCTGGCAAAGAAAAGGCTCCCCATCGCATGCGCTCCAGAGCTCCCCCGAAGAGTCCCGTCGGCTCGATCAGGTGTTGGAGAAAGAGGGACCTCTGGTCTTCTGGGAGGTCTATCAGAGTCATCCACAGGTGGCGCTGGGCGACGACCATATTCGCCATAGGACTGCCCTGTGTGATAGCTATCGTTCCCATCATGTGGAGCACAAAGTCAGAGGTCCTACGGGCCTCCTCCAGAGCCTCTTCCGTGGCCTGTTTATTTGTGGTTACCTTGAGCTCCTGCAGCTTCTCTGCCAGGTATGCCTGTATCATGGTCGAAGCGTTCATAGTGCGTGTCGCAAGGCCCTGAGCTCGGTAACACTTATCTAGCTGTTTCTCCTAAGCGCGGCAGGCCTTGCTAGGCAGTATTGGTTTCACGCCCGCTGTTGTGGGGGCCAGATGAGACACCAGGGTCTCCTCTATTTGCGAGGTGCTGGCGAGTCCTGCTGCCTCCATCCCGGCGACATTCAGGAACCGAGAGAGCGGTAGCATCATGGGAGCTCTGGGTTCAGTCCAGGAGCGCGTGAGCTCCATCAGGAAATCCGGAAAAATTGGCATTCTTTGCCTCATTGTCAGCTGCTGTTTTGCATAGAAATAAATTCCCACCAGCCTCGTAACCTGTTGGCGAGGCGTGGGGTCTGGCCACGCGACCTGCAGTGCATCCGCTGCCCTGCGACACAAGACAAACAGAGCAGGGACCGAGACGTCCATTTCCGGTAGTACTGGCGGCAGGTTTTGGGAGGAGTCCACACTTTCCCCCTCGTAACCGTACTCGGCGTCTTGGTCAGATACTTCGGGCGTCGAGTCCCTGACTGGGACCGACGTGTCCAAACCCTTTCTTCCCCCGACCTGACCGCTACATTCCAGGTCTGTGTTCTCGAGCTCCGGTTCGGGAGCGAGTTGTTCTGTTGGGCCTGTGGCCTTCCACACAGCAGCCTCGCCCATTGCTTTCTCAAGGCCGCCGGCATCCGACTGCAGTGTAGGCAGGAGTCGGGGATCCCAGCGCTGTTTTCGCATGCAGAATACCCAGGCAGACAGGACAGGCCTGGTGGGTGTCCGTCGCCGACAGGGGGTAGTCGCAGCCGCTAGGGCAGGGGCACGAGCGAGGGCTCGCTGGCCTGCTGGTTTTCTTTGAAATCATGGTCTTCCATTTTCCCTTCTCGGGGGCCATGCCCGAGAAGCGTCGAGGATGTTGCTTTAATTTCTTTAGTTCGAAGATGTCCTCTTCGTCACGTCGCTTTTGCTGGCTAGCCTGCTACTTAATTTGCAGGTTAGCGGTGTGATGTAGTTAGCGCTGCCAAGCGAAACAGCTGCAGAAAGAGAAGAAAAGCTTTGAGGTTAAGTAGAAAACGCTGGACTAGCTTTCACCAGTCCAGCAATATGGAGGAAATTTCTCTGTACGCTCAGCGTAGGGAGCAAGATCACCACTAGTCGAGCGATATGACAACAGAGAAGTCATACGAAGTTCAGGTTTTAGCGAGGTGAAGGGCAAAAAGAGAAAGTAGGATGGGCGTCCGCGTCTCAAGTACCCAGAGGGCGGGGTCTCTGGGGTGACACTGATGCCCCCTGCCGTAAAGGCGTGAATGTATTCCTTCAGGTAATCGCGCGGGGGCGCAATTCCCATAGCAATAGTGTTGCACCGAGAGACCTGACTGATAAGGGAACTTTAAAGGTTGAACAGTAAACTTATAATTAAACCTGAGCAAAGCTCAGGCAAACTTGAACAAGAACTTTGCGGCTTCAATCCTCTTTGACTTTAACTGCAGTATTTTCTGGTGTATAGGTCGCACCTGTGTATAGGTCGCATTGTCCAATTTTCATCAATAGATTGGAAAATTCCCTAGATAGGTCGCACTGGTGTATAGGTCGCACCTACGTTTAGCTATGCTGCAAATGTCTGCCACAGGAGCGCACAGCAAGGCATTTAAGAAGATTAACACTTAAAAACAAGTATTTGTTTGATAAAAATTATAGCAAATATATGTCTGAGCTGAACTTTTCCTTAATAAATGAACGTAATTGTGAAGTGAGCTAGCCTGGCCCTCGCCATTCCTACGCAGCTCCGCTCAATTCTCATTTCCCTTCACTGCTGGGTCTGGCATTTCTCCCATCCACAAGGATGTCTCCGGTAGGTTTTGACCGGACCAATCAGAGAACAGAAGGCGGAGTTTTGAACGACGTCGACTGACGTCGTCATTCAAAATGGCTGCCGCCACGAAGGAATTTTCAATAAAACAAGGTAAAAAACTATTATTTCTCTGCTGAGAAAAAATAGATTTCATAGCTGACGTTATATCAGAAGTGTTCCTGAGCAATCAGAGAGCAGAAGGCGGAGTTTTGAACGATGTCGACTGACGTCGTCATTCAAAATGGCTGCCGCCACGAACGAATTTTCATCAAAACAAGGTAAAAAACTATTATTTCTCTGCTGAGAAAAAATATAGTTCATAGCTGACGTTATATCAGAAGTGTTCCTGAGCTTAACAGTTCCTAAATCAATTCACGAAATGGTCAAATCTGCTGGATATTAAATAGTTTCGGTTTGATATTTTCCAAACAGCCTCGGGTGCGCTACGAAAATAAATGATAAAAAATCGAATTTTATCTCAAATGTTTCATCTAGGCCAACAGTCAGTAAATTAAAGACATATAATTACACACTGGTGGCAGAAAAAATATCCACCGAGTGGTTTCTGAGCAATTTATCTGATAGCCTGGACCTCGTCAGGCTAAACTAACAAAACTCTGCCTCCTGTTCTCTGATTGGTCCATTCAAAAATCTCCAGGAGAAATCGTTGTCTATGGCAGAGATGCCAGACCCTAGTCCAAAGCGAAGTGAAGGACATGGGTCTGGTATCAACCAGGCTAGAAGTGAGCCGGATTTAAAAATTTGTTTCACCGAAAGTGATAACAAGCCATATATAGGTCGCACCTGAGTATAGTCAGAGTCAGAGTCAGAGAGTCTTTATTGTCATTTGCACCGCATGTGGTACATGTGATGAAAACGAGATTATGTACACGGGGTCCCAGTTACATCCAACAACAAATGCAAGAGAAAAACAGTAATAACATCTAGAATTAACTAAGAAAAACATCAACTAGTAATACACTAAGCCCTAATATAGTGGAAAAACATCATTATAAACAGCAGCACGAACATGAGTCTGTATGAGCAGATGGTCACAGATGAACACAGCAACAAGAAAACAGATCAGCATCAGCGTGATGTGATATTTTGCAGTGTTTATTTTTATTTTTTATTTTATTTATTATAGGTCGCAGGCCTTGAAAAAAAACCATAAAAAAGGTGTGACCTATACACCGGAAAATACGGTATGTGCACTCACATGACATGTTAGGAACTGCCATAACCAAAAATACAGAAATTAAATGTTAAATATACATTCTTAACAAATGCTATGGCTGAAATGTTCTATTAAGGTTGGTTATAACTTGTATTTATCAGAAGAAACAAAAGAAAAAGCACAACAAATTAAATAATAAGGCACTGTGACTCTTAATTTGCATCCAAGCAGCATACCTCAGTATGCTGGTATGGCACCCTTCCTTATCCTGTATGTCTTTCAGGACAGCTCTATCACAGCTAGTGTCTTTTAGCATTTATATATTCACTCAGAACTCATTCAAAGCTGCAAAAGCTGTGAGCACAGCCAAGTGGGGATCTCCAGGAAACAAGTCCCATCCCTTCCCCTTTCATTCTTTATAAATCAAAGCACACTCCAGGCCTTGGATGGAGAACAATGCCCCCATGACGGGACGCCATGCATCAAGACCCTTCATGCAAATGGCACGGCACTGTTTATATGGGTTCAAATGCATGACTTTCACTACATGTGCACACAGCTGCAAGAATGCTGCAGCAGCAATGTTAAATGTGTCTGCGGTGTGACATTCTCTGTGCTCATTAGGGTGGATATGCTGCCAGGGAAGTCGTTGTCGGGCAGGGCGGTAACAGAGAGGGAGAAATACAGAGTGCCAAAGGATAGAGCTTTGTCCTTCCTCCCACACTCAGCATCGCCTCTTCTGGATTTCTCACCATTGTTCTCTAATAAGCCCAGCTTCTCGCTGCTGCTCACATGCCTGTTTGTGTGTGTAACATCCATCCATAACAACATCATTATCAGGTTGCGTTTGAAGCCCCTCTCTCCCTTTTGCAGTCTGTTCCCTCAGCCTCCTCTGCCTCGTCTGCTCAGGTTGGCAGGCTCGGGGTATGTCAGCGCAGAGGAGAGGAAGCAGAGGGGAAGAAAAAGGATGGGAAGATGTGGAGGGGGAGAAGAACTGTTGAGTGCATTAGCATATCAGACACATGGAGAGGGCTGGAGATTGGGTGCTGGAGCAGATGTCGATTTACATATTCGGACCAGAGGTGCATGTGTATATAGGTGTCTGTGTGTGTGTGTGTGAAGTGGGGGAGAGTAATGGTTATCATGGGGGGAGGCAAGATTGGAGGAGAATTGGATGAAAGTAGAATCACAATCAGAGAAAGCTCTCCTGACTGGCCTGGCGATGTTTGTTTCATTCTGAGTAAATGAACCACTTTGTGGCTCTTTCTTTTTCGTCTCTAAATTAAGATTAGCGTAAATGGGAGACAGCTGATTGACGGGTGGGTTTGTGCTGAAGTTTTGGCTGGCTCAGGGAGCAGATCAAAGCCAGAGAAGCTGCCTGACAGCATTGATGTAGTTAATTAGAGTAAACACAGACCACTCACACCCTGCCTCGTTATCTCCGGCTCACACATACATACTTGCGCTAATGTGCGTTGTCTTTATTTCTTTATTCAGCAGCCTGAAACATGAAGCCTCTCTCATCTTCTTCTTTCTGTCTGCGTTTTAATCTTGCAAGGTTCTTTCATATATTTTATTTTATCTGGTTTCTGATTCATCTGTCGGCTTCTCCAAAACTTTTTGTCTCCTCCGTCAAATTTTCTCACCATAGCTTGCTAACTTTGTGCCGTATTAACATTCTTTGTCTCTGCCTCCTCGTGTCTTCAGAACAGTTGCAAGGAAAGCCTCAGCATGGAGAGGAAGCCAACCTTCCACAAATCAAACTCAAGTTCTGCTGGGTTCACACAGAGACGTTTTCAAGGTCCGTGGTAGGAGTTGTGTGAGTGTTGGAGCTGGATGGTTAAAAGTATAAAAGCAAAAGCCTTTAAAGACTTTTCACGCTGAAGTGATGGTGAGAGGAATTCTTAATGCTTCTGTTAAACAGGCTTTGATTTGTTGAACAGTAAAAGGTGAAGAAGGACAAATGAGAAGTGAAGACACTTCGTAACACAACAAAAGTCAACTAATCACGTCTATAACCAGTATTCACCCCTTTGAATGATTTGGGTTTTTATATATGCCATAAATCAGCCATGTTCATAATAAATTGAACTTCTTTACACACAAAAAATGTAAATATTAAAGTGACATCAAATTTCCACAGAGTAATACCAATTAAGAATCAAATGAGAATCAGCACCTCCAGATCTTAGGCCATGGTCTTCAGTCAGAAAAAGTGGATTGCTCTTTTGGGGGTCAAGGGTTAGGTTCTTCCTCAAGTGGAGGAGTTCCAAGTACCGGTATCTCAGGATTTTGTTCATGTATGAGGGAAGATTGGAGCATGAGATTGACAAACGGATGGTGCAGCATCTGTATTGCGTCCTCTGTGCCGGTCCATTGTGGTGAAGAGGGAACTGAGCTGAAAAGCGAAGCTCTCTGTTCACCGATCAATCTACATTTCTACCCTCACATATGGCCATGACCAAAAGAATGAGATCATAGGTACAGGCGGTTGAAATGAGATTCCTCCACTGGACTCTCCCTGAGTGATAGGGTGAGAAGTTCAGTTATCCAGGAGAGACTCGGAGTAGAACCGCTGCTCCTCCACATTGAGAGGAGCCAGTTGAGGTGGTTCAGGCATCTGGTAAGGATGCTCCCTGGGCGACTTCATAGGGAGGTGCTGCAGGCATGTCCGTCTGGGAGGAGACCAAGGGGAAGACCCAGGACACACAAGAGAGTTGGCCTTGTAATGCCTTGGGGTCCTCCCAGAATAGTTCGAAGAGGTGGCTGTGGAAAGTGATGGCTGGAGCTCCCTGCTCAAGCTGCTGCCCCCGATACCTGACTTCAGAACAAGTGCAAGATAATGGATGAATGGATGAATAACAATTAAATAAAAATATGTAATGTAAAATAAGTGATTGCATAAAAATTCACCGGCTTTTAAGTGACCTTATTCAACTCAAGGTAAAGATATTTGTAAAGCAGTTTGTAAGGATGGCCTGTTCTTGCTAGGTTTACGCATAAGTCCAATGTTCCTTCTGTTTCTTGATTTATTAGAAGTCCTGATCATGTTCAGGGTCTTGGAAATCCTTTTGTATTTATCCCCTCTTTTTGAGTTTTGTATAATCTTTTATTTGAGTTGAATTAGCACAGTCAGAGACCCCAATGATGAGTACAATAATTGGACAGAATGTTCCCTCGCCTGGACGCGGGTCATCGGGCCCCACTCTGGAGCCAGGCCCGAAGGTGGGGCACGTTGGCGAGCGCCTGGTGGCCGGGCATTTATCCATGGAGCCCGGACGGGCACAGCCCGAAGAGGGGACGTGGGTCTCCCTTCCCATGGGCTCAACACCTGTGGGAGGGGCAAAAGGGGTCGTGCAATGTGGGATGGGTGGCGGCCGAGGGCGGGGACCCTGGCGGTCTGATCCTCGGCTACAGAAGCTGGCTATTGGGATGTGGAATGTCACCTCTCTGGTGGGGAAGGAGCCTGAGCTAGTGTGTGAGGTTGAGAGGTTCCGGCTAGAAATAGTCGGACTCACCTCAACAGATGGCTCTGGCTCTGGAACCAATTTCCTTCAGAGGGGTTGGACACTCTTCCACTCTGGAGTTGCCCCTGGTGAGAGGCACCGAGCAGGAGTGGGCATACAGTTGAAATATATTTCTATCAGTATTACATTACACCCATTATGTTCCATTATTTGTATTCACTTAATTCTGCCTTATAATGTGAAATGTGACACAAGGCAGAACGTTTTTCTCTCGGGCTTTGTTTTCACTAGGGAACAGTTACACGCCTGCACATACACAGACATAACACTGGATGATTGACATACAGAGCTGATAGTTTGTTGTCAGAAAGGAGGGTCACGTGGTAGTGTAGGTGGTTCCAGGGGGGTCCCGAAGCAGTCGAAGGCGGTTCCAGGTTCCAGGAGGCGGTGACGACATCCAGGGTTTTATAACCGTGGCCCTGCCTTTGAAGATGTGTGTGTGGACTGTGCTGGAGTCAGGTCTGTTGGTTGCTGTAAGGTTTATTCTTATATGTACAATAAACCTCCATAAAATTTGCACATTCGTTTCAGAGCTTCCTTCAACCTTTTGAATTCGCAACAATTTGGTGACCACCGACGCTGAGAGGTTTGCAGTTTCGTCTGAAACGAGAGATGATTTGGAGGGTTTCCCCCCCCCCACCGCCGACAGAGGCAGCAGGCGCGCAGTCAACAACTGGTGATTCACAGAGGTGAGCAGGACTCCTCTTACACAAAACGTCTGCGTTTGGACACACTAAATTATTTGTTGACTGAGGGCTGTTTTGTCTCCAGGTGGGCCAGTGGTTTATAATGTTAGCAGCTAAAAGTAAAAAAAAAAAAAATGTGAACTACTGTTGGTATTTCATTTGAATGTGCATTTTTTTTGCGGTTCTTGTACATGTGAGTAAGGTGAAAAGCACAGAAGTTCCACACACGCGTAGGGATAATTTACGAGTGCCTTGAATTTGCCCTTCCCCCACATCCCCCTTCTATGAGCTCCGGCCTGTCGGCTGGGAGACACTTTTCCTTTGGACTCCGGGAAACTGTGTGGTCGAGGCTTCATCGTGAACTCCGGGCATCTGTCGCCGTCGAGTCACAGGGCTTTCATCCGACGCACGGTTTTGCCGTAAGAGTGGGTTGCCGCTCCGGGGTCACAGGTCGCTGTGCATGTGATTAAAGTTCACATCCGGGACTGTGATCGCTGTTAAGAGTCACATTTTTCCTCCCCTTCCCAGTTAAAGTCGATTACCGTATTTTCCACTGTATAGGTCGCACCCATTTTTTTTAAAGATACCTTTCTTATCCTTTTATTATTTTTTGTTTTCTTTTCTCTCTTTATTCGAGGCTTGCGACCTGTACTCCGGAAGGTGCTGTATACACGCAAACAAGGCAACAGGGACAGATTTTTTATTTTCATTTTTATTCTCATTTATTGCGTTTGTGAGTGTAAAAGCCAGGGAGACAAGAACCTGGTCTGGGGATGTCCCGTAGTAGTTTCGCAGATGCAAGCTGCAGGCTAGTACTCAGATTTATGGCTTCTAACAAGATAACACTCTCCTGTTCGTGCCTGACACGAAGGGGGAGAGGTTCCGGGAAGGAGACATCTCCTCCCCCCCCCCCCAACGTGCCTGTGAACCTGCATGGCACAGAGGCCTCTTTCATCCATATAAATCTCACTGAGTTTTCTCCTGGTTCTGGTTTTGGACCTGCTAGGGAGGTCCGCCTCAAGGGTTCCGGCTGATAACAGGGAGTTTTACAACTTAATCAGCTCAGGCTGGGACTGTAAAAGTTACTTTAGTGCTACTATGGAGGACACTCCAGAGTAAAAGACTTACTTAGTTTGTCAGATTTTTATTTTTTTTGTTGCTGTGACTTTTGTTTTAAACACGCTGACCTATGCAGTACTGTATTTTTTGCAGATATGTGCTTTTCACTCTCAGTGTTAAAGGCACATTTCTGATTTTTATAGGTGAGGTTCCCGTGAACATGTTGCCTAAAGGAGTACATGCAGGGTTAATCTCACGCCATTAATTGTTACGTTTCCAGTTCTCATCACTTCAGCCTGGTGGGGTGCAGGTCATGTTTAATGACATATGAACAAGGCCTGTGTGATAGTGGTTTGGAGGACTTTAGTGGTTTATTATTTATTTTATTTGTTTTTTATATATATGTGTACGGTATTTCTTTTCTTCTTGGAGGACTGCAGCTTGTTTGTTCTGCAGGATCGTTCTCCCTTGGCCTTCTGACCTGCTCGACAGAGTCTGGAGGGGAGTCTTCACACAGCTGACATACTGCAGGGGGTGACTTTATTTAGGTGTTTTCTGAGGATTTCAGCTTGGCCTCTGATCAGTGAACGTTGCAGGTGTTCCATGACGACATTTGGTTAGCAGTTAATTATTTCTACTTGGTGGTGGATTTCAGCTCTCAATTTACAATTTTCTTCCTCACCCTACAACATTCGCATTCGCATTGCACAGTACATACGTGCGTTGTACATACCTAGGTACACTATACCATAGCATTGAGAGGATTGTATCTCGACTCTGGCTTTGGATTGACATTTTAGGAAAGATCACATGTTCCTTTGTCATTGACACCAGGTTTGCTAACCACCGTGACTCTGCTGAAAACTCCTGATGGCGCCTGCACTGGAATAAACTGAACTGCCATAATGCGTTGTGTTCGGCTGAGCTGCACGCTGACACCACCTGCACTGAACTGAAAATGCACTGAACTACCGACATGCATCATGTTCAGCTAAAGCCGCAAGCTGTCATGACTCGTGCCTGAACTGTTACATGGAGTTTTACGTTTGCACCAGTTTCAACTCAAGTCTATGAACTGTGGTCTGCACCCACTGCTGGACTCTTGACATCTCCTATGGGGGCTGGAGAACTCATGACAAGTGAAAGTCAAGCTGGAAACGTCACTACCAAACTTTGCAGCCTGGCTGATGTGTCAGCTGACCATGTGATTTTCAGGTGTTGATTCATAACTTCAGTTTACTGATCAATACTATCTTTGCTATGGTAAAATCTCACACACACACATGTACACGCTTTCATTGTGACACACAGAACTGATCTCACTGACACGTGACCTGCACAGCCACACTTCTCATGGATTGTTGGATTACCATACACATTTTTGTTTTATCCTTCATGTACTCGCGTTAGAGCAGTACAGTTTGGTTCTATTTTCTCCATCATGTTCGGTATGGGCACCTGTTGCATTCCTTTTTGGATGTGTGTTTGTCTTTTTCTTTTCTTTTTCCTCACCTTTTGACAGGCATAGGTAGAGGGTTTGCTGGCATGATGCAGAGAAGGAAGGTAAATGTTTTCTTTGTCCTGGAGACCGAGTGGAAGGGCAGCAAGGCTCACGGTGTTGGAGCAGGATTCAAGCTCTCTTACTTTGGTGTGGATAGCGGAGGAGATGGAGTAGAGGTTGTGTTGAAGGAGGTGTTGACATAGGATGTCGTGGTGGTGTGACATGTGTCTAATGGGGTGATGGGTCTTATGGTTGAAGTATTAAGTCTGATGCTACTGGTTGGGTTCGGATGTTTTGAGTTTTTATTTTTTCTTTCTGGTAGTATTTCCACCTGCAGTACAGATGACGTTTGTGTTATGAGCTTCCATTGTTTTCTTTGTAACAGGATGTTTTTTGTTTGCCTCCTGTTTCAAAAAAGGGGAGATAAGGAACATACTGTATAGTTAAACACACCATTTCAAATAACTAATTAGATCAACGTTTTAACTCTTCATACAGTGATGAGAGCTGGAAACAGTTATACATTTGATAAAGTTATAAAAGATCATTTTAATAAGTGCCTAAAAGCAGGTTGTTGGATAGTAGTTGCTCAACAAGATTCTGAATGTTTGGGGTAATTTATATAGATTTAGTGCTGACTTTTTCTTATTTTTCATTTACAGGTCAAATCTGGACTGCTGATGATCTGTCAGCCCTGTGACAGAACGTGTAAGATAAAATTGTGAATAATTTATATTTGAAAAGGGGAAATGCACTTTACAATCACATGTTTCCACAGCTGTGATGGACAAGCAGAGAAACCTTACCATAACTGGGTTTACATTCCTCCCCTTTTCAGCAGATTAATTAATGTTGAATGAATGTTGCAGTGTAACCAATGAAGGGAAAATCTATTTCCCTGCACCATTTTTTATTTATTTATCTTACAGGTTAACAGGTGGAACATGCAGCAGAGCAGAACTAATCACATTAACTAACAAACTAACCAACTAATCACTAATATATGCCAAGATTTTCTCATTATTTGTTGAAACCTCTCAATTGTTGTTTACACCGTATGTTGAAAGGATACATATGGTTATTCTTACACCTGTGAAGTATGACTGTGAGTTTGATCCAGGAGGTCCAGAAAGGATTGAAGGTTGTTGAGATGAATGAGTCAGACAGAATGTGAATGTTTCAGACAGATTAATGTGATTATATATATATGTTTGTGCTTGGTGAATGTGCAGTACAATAGTTGTGTGTTGATAGATTTTTGAGAAAGGTGTACAGGGTTCTCACTACTTTTCTATAGATATAATTTAGTTTTATCAATTTTAATTCTTAGATTTGAACGATAATTAGAAATGTTTTAGAGGATACATTTTAGCTGCACCTTTGTTAAGAGTAGCCTAGCGGTGAATTTTACTGATAGGAAATGTTTGTGGTAGAACATTCTGGTACAGAGAATAATATATATATATAGGAAATGGATGTGAATAAGATAATTGAGTTTGACAGGTTATGGAAGGATTTTTGTGTTTTCTGTTCTGATTAGATTAATCATAGATTTAGTGTTAATTTTCTGAATGTGGTCTTAGCCCTTATCACAGACATCTCTGAATAAGAGCAGTTGAGCTTTTCTCAGATATTGGATTAGTAAGAGAGTAGTGTAGGCTTTTCTCCTCACAGGTGTCTATGATGAAGAAGATGAAGAGGCCTGACAACAGTTCATATTCTTTGCTAAGGTTAACACATACCAGAAATGGAGCAGAGTATATGCAATGTTTTGAAGTTTGTTAAGAGTTGATAAATCAATTTTGGGTAATTTAAGGGTTTTTGAGAAAGTATTGAATTTATAAGGTCTGATTAAAGTCCAGTTGTTTTTTATTGAACGCCTTTTTAAAGGTATTGAATTTAACTTCATTATTCCTGCATATACCCTGTAGAGGCGTGTTTGTTGATAGGAGGGACAGTCCGCTCGGTTCTTTCTTGTTTTTATTTTTATTTGTTCGTCTTTGCATCTATTTTTGTCTTGTTTGTTTTTGTCTGTTTTATTCTTGTTCATTGTTTTTGTTTGTTTTGTCTTGTTTCTATTTGTTTGTTACATTTGTTCTGTTTTATTTTTTGTTTGTTTGTTCTGATCTTATTCTGTTTAGTTTTTATTACCATTTATATTGATGCTTATTTTATATGAGGGTTTTATATTCTGGGTGGGTAACTTAGATGTAATATTGCTGTGGGTGGGAATGTTAGAGATTTCCAATGTGTATCAAGTTTTTAATTGCATTCTCACATAGAACATATAGGATTTTGTTGACATGATGTTTGTCATGTCAAAAGGGGAATTGAAATATATTTCTATCAGTATTACATTACACCCATTATGTTCCATTATTTGTATTCACTTAATTCTGCCTTATAATGTGAAATGTGACACAAGGCAGAACGTTTTTCTCTCGGGCTTTGTTTTCACTAGGGAACAGTTACACGCCTGCACATACACAGACATAACACTGGATGATTGACATACAGAGCTGATAGTTTGTTGTCAGAAAGGAGGGTCACGTGGTAGTGTAGGTGGTTCCAGGGGGGTCCCGAAGCAGTCGAAGGCGGTTCCAGGTTCCAGGAGGCGGTGACGACATCCAGGGTTTTATAACCGTGGCCCTGCCTTTGAAGATGTGTGTGTGGACTGTGCTGGAGTCAGGTCTGTTGGTTGCTGTAAGGTTTATTCTTATATGTACAATAAACCTCCATAAAATGTGCACATTCGTTTCAGAGCTTCCTTCAACCTTTTGAATTCGCAACACAGTACTTGTTGCCCCCCATCTTGGTACCTGCACGTTGGGGTTCACCCCGGTGAATGAGAGGGTAGCCTCCCTTCACTTACGTGTGGGGGGACGGGCTCTGACTGTTGTTTGTGTCTATGTGCCAAACGGCAGCTCAGATTACCCACCCTTTTTGGAGTCCTTGGAGGGGGTATTGGAGAGTGCTCCTCCTGGGGACTCCCTTGTTCTACTGGGGGACTTCAACGCTCACGTGGGCAATGACAGTGAGACCTGGAGGGGTGTGGTTGGGAGGAACGGCCCCCCTGATCTGAACCCGAGTGGTGTTCTGTTGTTGGACTTCTGTGCTCGTCATGGATTATCCATAACGAACACCATGTTCAAGCATAAGGGTGTCCATATGTGCTCTTGGCACCAGGACACCCTAGGTCGCAGTTCGATGATCGACTTTGCTGTTGTCTCATCTGATCTGCGGCCGCATGTCTTGGACACTCGGGTGAAGAGAGGGGCGGAGCTTTCAACTGACACTACCTGGTGGTGAGTTGGCTCCGATGGTTGGGGAGGGTGCCGGTCAGACCTGGCAGACCCAAACGTATTGTGAGGGTCTGCTGGGAACATCTGGCAGAGTCTCTTGTAAGACGGAGCTTTAACTCCCAAAAATGGGAGAGCTTTGAACACGTTCCAAGGGAGTCGGGGGACATTGAGTCCAAGTGGGTCATGTTCTGCACCTCTATTGTCGAGGCAACTTATCGGAGCTGTGGATACAAGGTTGTCGGTGCCTGTCGTGGTGGCAACCCTCGAACCCGGTGGTGGACACCGGCGGTGAGGGATGCTGTCAGGCTGAAGAAGGAGTCCTATTGGGCCTTTTTGGCCTGTGGGACCCCGGAAGCAGCTGATAGGTACCGGCAGTCCAAACGGCATGCAGCTCAGGTGGTTGCTGAGGCAAAATCTCGGGCATGGGATGAGTTCGGAGGGGCCATGGAGAATGACTTCCGTACGACTTCGAGGCGATTCTGGTCCACCATCCGACGTCTCAGGGGGGAAAGCGGTACGCGACCAACACCATTTTTATTGGGGGTGGCGTGCTGTTGACCTCAACTCGGGATGATGTGAGTCGGTGGGCGGAATACTTCGAAAACCTCCTCAATCCCACTGGCACATCTTCTACTGAGGAAGTGGAGCCTGGGGACTTTGGGTCGGGCTCTCCAATCTCTGGTGCTGAGGTCACTGAGGTGGTTAAAAAGCTCTGTGGTGGTAGGGCTCCGGGAGGTGGATGAGATTCGCCCGGAGTTCCTCAGGGCTCTAGATGTTGTGGGAATGTGTTGGCTTACGCAACTCTGCAATATCGTGTGGATATCAGGGGCAGTTCCCTTGGATTGGCAGACTGGGGTGGTGGTTCTCCTATTCAAAAAAGGGGACCGTAGGGTGTGTTCCAACTATAGGGGGATCACACTCTTAAGCCTCCCTGGTAAGGTCTATTCAGGGGTTCTGGAGAGGAGGGTCCGTCGGATAGTCAAACCTCGGATTCAGGAGAAGCAGTGTAGTTTTCGTCCTCGTCATGGAACACTGGACCAGCTCTACATCCTCAGCAGGGTCCTGGAAGGTGTGTGGGAGTTTGCCCAACCAGTTTACATGTGCTTTGTGGACTTGGAGAAGGTATTTGACCGCGTCCCTCGGGGGGTTCTGTGGGAGGTACTTTGGGAGTATGGGGTACCAGGCCCTTTGATACGGGCTGTTAGGTCCCTGTATGACCGGTGTCAGAGCTTGGTCCGCATTGCCGGCAGTAAGTCAGGCTCGTTTCCAATGGGAGTTGAACTCTGCCATGGTTGCCCTTTCTCACCGATTCTGTTCATGACTTTTATGGACAGAATTTCTAGGCTCAACCAAGGTGCTGAGGGGATCCGATTTGGTGGCCTTAGAATCACATCTCTCACATGCAGATGATATGGTCCTATTGGCTTCATCAGATCGTGATCTACAGCTTTCGCTGGAGCGGTTTGAAGCCGAGTGTCATACGGTCGGGATGAAGATAAGTTCCTCCAAATCCGAGGCCATGGTCTTGAGCTGGAAAAGGGTAGCATGCCCTCTCCGGGTCGGGGAGGAGGTCCTGCCCCAAGTGGAGGAGTTTAAGTATCTCGGGTCTTGTTCACGAATGAGGGAAAACTGGAGCGTGAGATCGATAGGCGGATAGGTGCAGCGTCCGCAGTGAAGCGGGCGCTGTACCGGTCTGTCGTGGTGAAGAGAGAGCTGAGTCAAAAGGCAAAGCTCTCAATTTACCGATCGATCTACGTTCCCACCCTCATCTATGGTCATGAGCTTTGGGTTGTGACCGAAAGAACGAGATCTCGGATACAAGCGGCTGAAATGAGTTTTCTCCGCAGGGTGTCTGGACTCTCCCTTAGAGATAGGGTGAGAAGCTCAGTCATCCGGGAGGGACTCAGAGTAGAGCCGCTGCTTCTCCACATCGAGAGGAGCCAGTTGAGGTGGCTCGGGCATCTAGATAGGATACCTCCTGGACGCCTCCCTGGTGAGGTGTTCCGGGCGCGTCGCACCGGGAGGAGACCCAGAGGAAGACCCAGAACACGCTGGAGGGACTACCGTATTCACCGGAGGAAAATATGCACCGGTGTTTAATACGCTTTGTCGAATTATTAACAATAAACAAGAAAAAAACGTAAACAATACGCTTCAGTGTTTAATACGCGTCATCACCACGCGACGCGTCAGCGCCTCATTTGCCCTAATCAAGATGGCGGCAACAGAAGCAAGCGAGTACAAAGATCTTCACAAGGAAACACGGTAAAACAATTATTTATTTGCGAGAAAAAATATATTTCTTAGCTGACTTTATAGCAGATGTGCTCCTGAGCTTAACGAAATGTTCAAATCAGCTGGATAAAAAAAAAAAAGTTCACCGAATTTTAGGCAGGCGGCTCGGACCGGACGCTTTGTTTCTTTAAATTTAGCTAAATAAACGCTTAAAAAATATATTTCTTACCTGACTAATAGCAGACGGGCTCCTGAGCTGAACCAAATGTGAAATCAGCTGGATTTAAAAATCCGCGGTGTGGTTTATGAGTGGTATCTTGCAATCAAAAACAGCGAACCTCACAGCTAATAGCAGCTACATCCGAGACGGGCAGCGACAGAGTCAGTCCAACCAGAGGAGGCTGTTTTCGGACACATGAGCTAGAAACGTCTGGAAGTGGCCCTCCTCTTCCTCTTCGCTCTCTGAGTCCTCTGCTGGCTGCTGCCCACAGCGCCCGTATAGCGGCCGAAACTGGTACTGTACCATTTTTGCCAAAAATGAAAAACGAAGAATCAGAGCGAAAAATTGGTCTAAAAATATGGGGAAAAATCCATAAATAATACTCTTCGGTGTTTAATACATAGGACATTCAAATGAGCAAAAATACAGCGTATTATAGACTGGTTTTTACGGTATGTTTCTCGGCTGGCCTGGGAACGCCTTTGGATTCCCCCAGAGGAGCTGCTCCAAGTGGCTGGGGAGAGGGAATAATAATAATAATGAATTCAATTTATAACGCACTTTTCATTAGTGAAAATCTCAAAGTGCTACACACATTGAATGCTACACACATTCATACACCGGTAGCGGCAGACTACCATGCAAGGTGCTTTCCAGTCCTACCGGGAGCAACTCGGGGTTAAGTGTCTTGCCCAAGGACACAACGACACATGGTGATGGGAACCGGGATTCGAACCGCCAACCTTCCGATCGGGGGACGACTACCATTACCACTACGCCACGGCCGTCTGGTTCTCCTTACTTAGGCTGCTACCCCCGCGACCCGACCCCGGATAAGCGGAAGACAATGGATGGATGGATGGATGGATGGATAGCATAGTCACCCGGAATTTACACTACATGCGTTCCGGCTCCGGTCCGCCCCGCTCCGCAGGTCGCAGCTGAGCATCTCAAAGTCCAGTTTACACTACCTCCGTTCCGCTCCGGTCCGCCTGGATGCGCCGCTCCGAGACGCATGCGCGGGAATTGCGAGATCGCGCGATAAATCAAGTGATAAATAATGAAGTCAGAACAAAACAATTCATTCGGTGGAAGAAGGAGAACAACAGTAGAGACTGCCTCGCTGTTTGATTGTTTTTTGCATTGAGATATGAGCGACAGGACATGGTTTGAGCGACAGGATGTGATCTATTACATTTCAGAATAAAATACTTTTTAAATTTATTTATTTCTTGTATTGCGTTTGTAGGCGTAGTCATAAATGATAGTTTGACAGCATTTTTGTACAAATAAATCCGTATAGAGCTAGGATTAGTCCGCCCGTGGTGATTTTATTTTGTAAATACGGATGTTGTGCTCGTTCCTTTTCTTGTTGGTGCGACGTAATCTTTAAAAGTTGACTCCGGCAAAGCTCCGGCGTCCGGCAGAAATAGGATCGAGGTCTATTTTGACGGACCGCCGTCCGCTTGCCGCTGCTGTGCGGAGCCAGTGTAAACGCTCTCATTGATTATAATGGGTGCGTATTTGCTGCGGAGGTCGGACCGGAGCCAGAACGCATGTTGTGTAAATTGGGGGTCACAGTGGCTTGTTTCAAACTTTGAGAACGTTTTAAAGCTTAAATAATTTCTGCTCATCATCTCCCTCACTCCCATTTGGTGTTTTATGATCCACAGTGTGGGCCAGGTCCCAGCTTTGGGAATATCTGGTGTAGACAATGACCTAATAATACAATAATTAATTTTGTTTGATGCCTCGTTCAATCATTTTTACAGCCTATTAAGTAAAAAAAAAATGCTTTGTACATATACATTTTATTTACTTCCAAGTTTTATATGTTAAATCCAATATTGCATTTCAAACAAAACATGTTTTCTCTGCATATTGATATTCTGATTGCCTTCCACCCAACTTGGTTTCTGTTCCATAAAGCACTGTCATGGTTCAAGTGTTGCCTTGGCAACCTCAATCTTGGAGGTTGTTGTTTGGCAAGTGTGCTCTGTCGTGTTAATGATGTTTTCTTCATGATTTAATTAGCATGTATTGTAATTCTTCCAGGCAAAGCCATCTGGACTTCAGTAGAATAATCTAAATGGAACGATTTGGGAGAGGGGGGGGGGATCTATTTTATTGTAAAACTATTTATTATTGTTCAATTAAAAAATATATATCATGTGTAAGTTAAGAGACCTGTTAGCTTTTTGTCACTAATGTAAACATTCAATTGTTTTGTACTGCATTAGAGAACACAGTTTATATTGTATTTGTTAGAGACTCAACTTCCTCAGGCGGCTGAGACGAGCTGGTCTGAGAAGCTCAGTCCTCACCTCCTTCTACAGGTGTGCAGTGGAGAGCATCCTGTGCTCCAGCATCAACTTGTGGCATGGAGGCTGCACAGCTGCAGAAAGAAAAGCTCTGCAGAGTGGGGAAGGCTGCACAGAAGATGTTGGAGTCAGTCTCCCCACCATCACAAACATTTACACCTCCAGATGCAAGAAGAGAGCCACCTGCATCATGAAGGACCCCACTCACCCAGCACACTCACTTTTTGCCCTGGTCCCCTCAGGAAGGAGGTTGAGGAGCATTATGTGTAGAACCACTAGACTGAGGAACAGCTTCTACCCTGAAGCTGTTAGACTCATAAATCTCTAACCAGGATAATCACTGTGAACAAAACCACTGTAATGCCACTCGATAGATGATATGTGCTGCTGACTATCCATGTTGCTGATCTCATGCTGCTGATTTATTTCATGTTGCTGTGGTCATTCGTCCTCATCTGTTCACACAGACTCATGTTCGTACTGCTGTTGTTTGTGGTATTGTTTATGTACTATTTGTGCTTGTTGTATTCTTAGTTTTAGCCTATTTCTTAGTTCATATCTTAAAGAACCTTGACTTGGCTTGTATAGAACTGTACAGCAATTTATCTATTTATTCCTCAAAGTAATATCCATGAAGTAATTTTTTTGTGCAAGAGAGATAAGTGGAAGTGACACAACGTCTAAACAAATTTTTAAAAAGTGACTTTCTGCTGATTTTTCACCTCGCATCTAAACACACAATCTGAGGTTTTAGTGGAGAAAAT
>JBBPBX010013245.1:16251-27376 GCA_038048925.1 Garcialebias charrua | reverse complement strand
TATATATATATATATATATCAGAGTCAGAGAGTCAGAGAGTCTTTATTGTCATTTGCACCGCATGTGGTACATGTGATGAAAACGAGATTATGTACACGGGGTCCCAGTTACATCCAACAACAAATGCAAGAGAAAAACAGTAATAACATCTAGAATTAACTAAGAGAAACATCAACTAGTAATACACTAAGCCCTAATGTAGTGGAAAAACATCATTATAAACAGCAGCACGAACATGAGTCTGTATGAGCAGATGGTCACAGATGAACACAGCAACAAGAAAACAGATCAGCATCAGCATGATGTGATATTTTGCAGTGTTTATTCTTATTATTTATTTATTCATGAGTCTAACAGCCTCAGGGTAGAAGCTGTTCCTCAGTCTAGTGGTTCTACATTTGATGCTCCTCAACCTCCGTCCTGAGGGGAGTGGGGCAAAGAGTGAGTGTGCTGGGTGAGTGAGGTCTTTCATGATGCAGGTGGCTCTTTTTCTGCATCTGGAGGTGTAAATGTCTGTGATGGTGGGGAGACTGACTCCAACAGACTTCTGTGCAGCCTTCACCACTCTCTGTAGAGCTTTCCTCTCTGCAACTGTGCAGCCTCCATGCCACACATTGATGCTGGAGCACAGGATGCTCTCCACTGCACACCTGTAGAAGGAGGTGAGAACTGGGCTGCTCAGACCAGCTCGTCTCAGCCGTCTGAGGAAGTAGAGTCTCTGATGACCTTTCTTGATCAGGCTGGTGGTGTTGTTGCTCCAGCTGAGGTTATCATTCAAGTGTACACCCAAGTATTTGTAGCTGGAGACCACCTCCACCGCAGATCCACCTATGTTCAGTGGGGCATGGGTGTGTTTGTTCCTTCTGAAGTCCACAATCATCTCCTTTGTCTTCTGCATGCTTTGTCTTCTGTGTTTTTAGTGTTTTTATAAATGCTGAGAAGCAAGGGGACTATAGTTTTTTTCAGAGATTACTTTGTCTAACACCAGTCTGTCAGTAGATAGTGACAGAGTGAAGAAATATGTTAAAAATATATTGTTAGAAAAGTTACAGACTGCACTACAAAGTTACATAGTGCAGCTTTAATTTCTTTTTCTGCATGACTTTAACAAAAAATGTTACTGAGCAAAACTTATTCATCTTTTTGTTTATCCAGGTGCGAACAAAGATGAACAACACAAAACACATCAGGAGAGTCAGGGAGAAGACAGAACACTGAACACATCTCACAAAGTTGCAGCTTTTGTGCAAAATCAACTCCAAGGACAGTTCAGGAAATTACAGATCATTTTGACCTTCTGATGTACAAGAATTTCAAAAGCTTAAAAGAAAACGTGTAAGCATTTATGAAACTGTAGGTGACTGAATGTGCAGAAACACCAGACATTATTCAGGTCCAAAGTAAATTTAAAGAAGCCAGTTCAGAATAGTTCTGAGAGACAACCCCAGGTCCGGAGGTCATGGTCAGGAGAGCACTTCCTCATGCTACATGATCAGAAAACGTCTTTAGAAAAAAAAAAATACACCTGAATTATGCAGGTGCAAATGTAGGTAGACCTGCAAAAGTCCCATTAATCTTCATCCAAATTCAAGCAACATGAAACACCAGACTGGATATACAGACGTGTCTGCATGACCTCATTAGGTTACTCTGTAGCACAAACAGACAAGAAGAGGAGGAAAATGTTTTAGTGCACAGAAAATTTTCTATGAAATGAAACAGAATTTTATAACAATGAATGCAAACACCTGCAACATCTATTCCATCTTTGTTCTACAAAATCCAATGAAATTCTTTGCAGGATGTTCCTTTGACTGAGAAGCAGCACTGCAGCTTTCTTATGACTCCCTTCAGGGTTCGAAAATCAAAACATCATCTCCACAAGAGAAGTCATTATTTGGAAAGTGATCACTTCTGTGTGGAGCAGCTCAAGCACAGGGAGAGGGTGATGACTTCTGCACATCATGATCTCAGGCTCTGCTTCGAGCTCAGTCACAAGCTATTTTGTTTATTTAAAAACAAACAATATATGTGTGTATATACTGTATAATTAAAGAAAGTTTTTTTAAAAATGAAAGAAAAAATAGAAAAAGCTAAATACTATGCATGAAAGAGTTTGGGTTAAAATTTTCCATGAATCTCAAACACTTACCTCCATAACCCAGAAACAATTTGGGTTCTTAGTACAGGCATCATGTTCCACCTTTAAAAAGTCTGTGACTGGTGATAAGCAAACAATAGTAATTAAAGGACCATTATTTCTTGAAGGAATACAGATTACGTGCAGTCTTTTGAGCCAAAAGTGTTCAACTAAATGAATCTTACCTTGAAAAATTATACAGTTTTAACCTTTATGATCAAATCTTGAAAATAATATGCACAGTCACAAAATATTGCAAAGTTAATTTGACTCAGTAAATGTAAAACTGGTTGTTATAGCTGTTTTTTTTTTTTATTATTATTTCTGAGATAAATTAGCTATGGCAGCCATTTTGTATTGTGTTGACTCTTCAGATTAATCAGTTGTACACACTCTTCAAGTACCTTCTGAAAGTTTCATTAAAATTTGTCCAGTGATCCATAAGATATTTTGCTAACAAACGGGGTTGAATCTGACAGTTAACGGCAAAGTATTAAACAAAGATCTAAGTTCATGCTCAATAATTCAGATAAAGAATCCAACATAAGTTGACCACTGAAACCATCTTATCACCAGCAAACTGTTGGTCCACTATGTGAATGTGCTGCTTGTGGGACTGAGTTTGTTGTGGCTCCTCGGACTGATGATGTCCTTTTGATGAAGGATGAAACTCCACAACAACAACAAAAAAAAGAAACCATCCAGATGACCTATTAAACAAAGAATTAGTGAAATCCATTCATGCTCAGTGTATGAGCTAAAGACAACTCTCAGCTACTACTACATCAAATTTTAGTCCAATATCTATAAAACGGATTGAATTATAGCCATATTTGTTGCGTAAAATTGCTTAGCTGGTAACCATCTTGAATTGGGTTGACCTCAAAGTTTAATCACTTGTACAGCCATTGATTATTTTCTCTTAAGTTTTTATAAATTCTGTTGAAGAGGTAATTTGCTAACAGACAGAGGAACCCACATGCTCGCAGAGACCATTACATCACTGCCCACTTCGGACAGTAATGATCAGGAAGACCTCTTCAAACCAATTCATTTTGAGTGCTAGCCAGCCGATTCTGTGGTCTGTGGCTTCATCAGCCACAGGAGGTGAGCTCTGTTAAAGGGAAGACTAACACATGCACATCATAAACCGTCTAAAAACAAACTGGAATAAAGGCCAATAAACAAGCAAACAAACAAAAAACTTTGTAGAGTGTAGCATCTAAGCCTCGAAAGCTTTTATCTACTGCAGCAAAGTAGAGCTATTAGCATTTGAATGAGCTGAAATAGAAAATCCAAGTAAACAAGAATACAAACGTTTTACTTCTTGTAAAAAAAAGAAAAAGATTGTCAGTGTTATTTTAGACCAAGAATATATTTCATTGATGTAAAACAGCTGCCAGACGTCCTTTTGCTTTATTTCATCTAAATGCACCGAGGCTTTGTCCAAAATGCTTTTGGGTTTTTTGTCTGCTGCTTTCCTGCCACGCTGAAACAATGAACAAGATCTGCCAGAGAACTGTGCAGCTCAATGCAAATCCAAGAAAACACAAAAGAAATCAAATCTTCACCGGTGCCATGAAGATGGAGAAGGAGATATGTGTGGAGATTATCTCCAGGCTCGAACCAGCAGACTGAGAGACAGCTCTGTTCATCAGGCAGTCAGGATGCTAAACACTCTGCCTGCTCTGCCTCCCCTCCCATTTGAACTGCCTTAACACAAAAAACTTTCTCACACATTACCACTCAACACAAAGATTTTAACACTGGACTCTGTGTCATCAAACGGGTTATTCACTAAACTCTCGGTCATGTGCTCATTCAGTTTGCACTACTTCTCATATTTGCACTAATGTTTGTATTACATTACTGCCTATAGTCATACTACTGTTTACATTCACTGTTTACATTTATTAATACTGTTTACATTTATTACTACTGCTTTACATTTATTACTACTGTTTACATTTACACTACTTTTATATCTACACACTGCTGATACATATACAGTATTCTCTGACTAGCCTTATTTAAGGATGCCCAATGTGCCTTACTGCATATGCCACTTTTGCCTCTATACCAACATCAACTACTACCTCATACATATACTGTGTACATTAACTCATATGCTGCTTTGCCACTTTGCAAATGTCAATGCTAGAACCTTTAGTTTATTTTATAGTTATACTTTTTATACTTTTTTTATACTAGTATGCAAAAACTCAGGACAGTATTATGTTCATTAAATGTTTAGTGTTCTAGTTTTAGTTTTAGTTTTAGTGTTGGTGTAAATTTTCATACTTTTATACCACTATGCAAAAACTCAGGACAGTGTTACACTTTTACTATTTTATGCTTATGTTTATTATATGTTTCAGTGTTTTAGTGTTTAAATGGTTACTGTTGCACCGAGGGACTGAGAGAAACGCAAATTCAATCCTGTGTATGTCCTGTACATATTGCAGTTCTGACAATAAAGTTGACTTTGACTTTTTGATCTATGTGCCTCATGGAGTTCATCAGCTGCAGTAAGTGAGTGTTCAGACAGATAAACCAGATTTCAACCAGCCAATCCACAAACAGCTCTCAATTATTTTGCATGGTGTGTTTAACATTTACAGAAAGATACAAATCTTTGGGCACAATGTCGGACACATTTTCATTTTCTCTTTCACCTTAGACTGTTGCTCTCCTTCCCTCCCTCCTACTTATTTTTGCTCTCTTGTCCTGTCAACTTCAGAGCCTCTCTTTACACATCTTCTGAATCATGAATATGGTCAGCTGGTCCCTCAACGCAACTGATACTTTTCTCCCCCACCAGATGACAGGGTGCTGGAGAGCCCTCATGCCCTGAATGGACCCACGCAGCTGGGTATGTCATGGATTCTTGGAGTGAATGGAAGATGATGTGTCTATCTGTGCTGTCTGTGGAGGACGTGAAGATGTATATATTTTTGGATTTAATTATAACAGGGTTTCTGCATTTTGGAATCAGCGGATCCCTTGGATATCAACAAATTAGGAAGACGTCAGCAGCAGTTGGTAAAGCTGCCAGCCTAATGTGAAGGATTAATCCGTGCCTCGAGCGCTCAGACTCCTATGCTTACCGAGCTCAACTGCAAGCTGGACGCGATGTCTGAGAATCGTAGGCCATTTGCGACTCCTGGGACTCGCCAGCATGAAGGATTCCATCTTGGAGAATGCTAAATCGAGCATGGACCAGGCAGAATGTCCACTAATCTGGCTGTTATCTGAATTTGGCCTCTCCTGCTGGCCTTGGACAGGCCAACTTATCTCAAATTACTGCTGGAGGATACGTAAACTAGAAGCTCTGCCCCCCCGTCCACCCCCCCGTCCACCCTTCCCGATGGCGTCTGTGGCTTTATCAGAACCATGATGCTGATAGACACTGTGCTATCTCATCAGAACTTTGGAACTTTCTGGAGTGTTTATGAATAACTCACTGGCTTTGTCGACCTCTATGCATAAAAGTATTATGTCATTGTAGGTATGCTGCAGCTTTATGTTGCAAGGTCTTTTTTTTCATCCATTTGTTTCCCGGACAGGAAATGGTGTGAGACAGGATTTATTTATTTTTTTGTCTTCCTCCATCCTCATGTTATCTTTTTCTCATCTGCCTGTATGTTGTATGTAACAGGTCTCTCTTGTAAATGAGTCTTCGAGGCTCAATGGGAAATAACCTGTATAAAATAAAGGTCTAATAATATATCCGCTCATTCTCAATCAGTTCATCTGGACAGTTTCTTTAAAGAAACTGTCCAGATGAACTGATTGAGAATGAGCGGATTTGATACCTGGACTATTGAGAATGAACTTTCTTGTCTAATAATATAAATTTTTAAATATCGGTCACTTTGGATAGCTGCCTTGGATAAAACAAAAAGATTTTGATGTACAAATGTAATGTAATGTTTTCGGCAAATTTCACAGAATGATACTTTCTGGGTTTTATCATTTTGGTTTGTTTATCCATTGTTTTTTAAATACTTCTAGTTATGTGAGATTATTTTGTTGTCTTGCATGAATCCTGTCCATAATCTTCAACTTTTTAAAATAAACAATCACAATTTTGCTGCTGCTTACTCAAAAATCGTATCTGTATTAAAGGCAGAGACCAAAATTAAAACGTTTTAGTCATGTGGTTAGCATTAATGGTGCTTAATAACATGCATTTAATTGGTATCTGCAGGTGTTAATTTGCAAATTGATGCTGAATTATGTGAGGAAGCAGCAAAAGTGCTGACACTGAACGAGTCCTTCAGAGTTTATGAAGCTTTGAAATTTGCATAACTTAGCCTTTCCTGCTTATTGCTGCAGTGTGTGTGATGAATTCAAGCACCAGTGGATTTCATGGACTTCCATAAGATTTACTTCGACAATGATGAAAAGCGAAACCTGAAGGGGCTCAGCTGATAATTTAGCTCATCGACTGGCACAAATAAAATGGCTTTACGCTGCACAGCATGATTTACATAGTGACCCATCTCCCCCTTTCTTTGCCCATTCAAGCTCACAGTCCCCTCCTCTCCTGACTGTGGCCATTGATTTACTTCCCCCCAGGCTGCACTGTCCACACCTATTGATCACACAGTGCTACCAGTGCTAATTCAATGCCTGTAATAAGTTCTGTCATGGAAGGGAGTATTGATCAGTATACAGTTGTGCTGTGAGCACCACAGCAGCTCTCTATGACAAGGGGGTAATTATCTTCCAAAACCTCTTAAAGCCTCAGCTCTGATGTCCTCTGCCTGAAGAGTTTGTGCAGCTTCGTGTGTTAATCACACAAAGACATCAGACGCTCACAGTCATTTGTTCTCAGTGTGCATGTGCTGATGAAGGTGATAGACCGTGTGCATGAAAGCATTAGCCTGATTCTGCACCAAGATATTGCTCTTAGCTTAAAAACATGCCTTAAAGTCTGATTTATTATCAGGTAATATACCAAATACAGCTTCATAGAGACACACAGAGACTGAAGAATGAAAACACTATGTGGTTTGTGCCACCGCATTACTTTTACTATTGTTTAAAAATATGAACGAATGAGAGCAAATGAAACATTAGAGCAGATCTAATTCATTATCTGGCACAGAAGAACAGCAGGAGATGAAGTTATGATTTTGCTATTTTAATGCAGAACTAGCCTGGTTAAAACCAGATCCTTGGGCCAGGCTAATGCAGAACCCTTTCCTTGTCATTTTTTTGTTGTTTTTTGCTGCTAAGCTGCCACCTGCTGGCAATAATCCAAATAACACAAAAGATGGCAGCTGAGCTGAATGTCTGCATTCAAGACTCCAACACTGTATGGAAAACTAAAACTAAAAATTAACCTTTAATTTGGCTCTAAAAAGTGCATTTTGCTTATGAAATTTGTGTGTTTTAGCTTGTGTCATCACTTTTATGAAGCTTCATGTTGGGAAGCAATGACTTTAATGAATGCAAACGAAGACCAAACTATCGGCAGCATTTGAAATGATCAGTAAATATCAAATGATCTCATGTTCTGTTGTTCCCTGTAACAGTTTAAAACCGTATGTGCATTTCTCAGATAATACTTTTCTTGATACCCTGATGCATGCTCAATACTTTTCTTGATGTTTTTGGATACAAGGCACTTCAGCCAACTGCTTGTTGAAATCTGAGCAGCACACAGCTCCACAGCATCTAGGTCCAGTGTTGGAGTTATAGCCTTTTTAAAGTCTCTGAGGGTTAAAAACATCAAGAAGAAAGCAAAATGATTCATCAAAGATTTAACAAGGTTAAGTCAGGTCATCTGGACAGACTCTTCTGACTTAACCTTGTTAGATTTTTCTACCTGGATTATTGAGCATGCATCAGGATAATTTATATGAGTTAAAAAGGTATCAATGAATTATTATTATTGTTATATATTCACTAATAACTGTTTAACTCTTTGATGAATCGTCCTGATGCATGCTCAATAATCCAGGTAGAAAAATGTAACAAGATTAAGCAACAAACAGCAATAAACATTCAATCATATTTCTCATTGAAATCTACTTGCCATAAACTCAGATCAACACAAACTGTCATGTTCCAGAACTTAGGTGATTATCTTATCATTCTAGAGATACATTGATCCACTAATTGCTTAACAACCCAACTACTGTTAATTTATTGTTTAAGTATGCAGCAAACAGTTTGGATTTCCTGACATCAGCATCAGAAGTCCAACATATTTCAGCATATAATGAGCAGGACCCATAAATGTTTGGTTTCTCTGCTCAGTGTTTCTGTTCTTGTGAACAGATAAGGGAACAAACAAACTAACAAACCCAACAGAGCACATAATGTTCAACATCAGAAGAGCTCTATTTTATGGTAATTCGTTTCCACCATTAAAAAGCAAGAAAATGTCAAACGGTATGTCATAATAATGAGTTTCAAAGTTATTATTTTGACTTTAAAAGTCATAACTTTGAATGTCTAAATTATGAGTTTTTAAAAGTCTAAATTATGATGTTGACAGTCCATTTGATACTTTGTATCTTGTGACTTTGAAGTTCATTAAGATGACATACCATTTGACATTTTATTTCTTTTCATTTGAAGAAACAGACTTCCAACAAATTTGCTCTTGTCAAAAGAAGGGAAAAAAAAAAAACATATATACCGGTAAGTCAGGTCCTGTGGACGGTTTCTTTTTGTTGAAACGTTTCGTATTTCTTCCAAAAGACTTCATCAGTCTGAGGAGCCACAACAAACTCAGTCTTATAAATATCACCCTCACATAGTGGGTCAACCAGTTTGATGGTGATAAGATGGTTTATGGAGTCCGCCCTCTCCCCCATCAACTTGTCTGAGGCAGCCATGACCAAAGTGGTTCAAAACATCAAAGTTCATGTTCAGTAATCCAGGTTAAAAAAAAACAACAACAAAAAGAAACCTTCCAGATGACCTGACTTAACTTTGTTGGATGTATTACCTGGATTATTGAGCATGAACTTTAAATCTTATACTGTGTTCTATTTTATAATTTCACAGTACAGTAATTGTTTCCATAACTCAATCAACTTTTCTTTTTTTTTCTTTTTTTTTCAAAAGAGATACCAAAAAAAAGTGGTTTTCATTTTTTTCTGAGGGTTCTGTAGTGTGGGTATCAGTGGTGCAGGTGGTAGAGCTGTTGCCTCTCAGCGAGAAGGTCAGTGGATCAAATTCCGGACAGGGGCCTTTCTGGGTGGAGTTTGCATGTTCTCTTCGTGCATGCGTGGATTTTCTCCGGGTACTCCGGTTTCCTCCCACAGTCCAAAAACATGCATGTTAGGCTGATTGGTAACTCTAAATTGTCCCTAGATGTGAGTGAGAGAGAGAATGGTTTTTTGTCTCTATGTGGCCCTGTGATGGACTGCGACCTGTCCAGGGTGTACCCTGCCCCTCGCACAGTGATTTCTGGACATGGGCACCGGCGACCCCCGTGATCCAAAATGGAAGAGGCGGGTAAAGATAATGGATGGATGGATGGATGGATGGATGGATGGATAATTTAAGACTCACTTTAAGGTTCACATGAGGTTTGGATGTAGTGAGTTTTGAACCATTTTAATCAGCTATGCTGTGCTTAGCTTGCTTGGTGTAGAGGCAGGGCTCCCGACTTGGGACCCGAAGGACCCAGGTTCGAACCCCGGCCACTACACACCTTGGGGTGTCTATGAGTGCACACCTATTTCCCCAGCTCCCCGGGCGCTTTCTATGGCTGCCCACTGCACCACCTGGTGGTGGTTGGGGTAAATGCAGAGACGAATTTCATCTTGTATGGGAAACATACACAGATGACAAAAATGTGACATTTATTTATTAAAGCACACGCACTGATGATAAAAAAAATAATCATCAAAACTGAACTGTGATTTTATGATTACCTAGAAAACATCAGAATCAGAATATCTTTATTGACATTGCAGAGTCATCCGAAAGCTGGACTAAGTGTACGAAGCTGCAGCTGGTTATCAGCGCGGCCATCTCTTTCCTTATCAGAATGATAATCTTAGATATGAAAAGGGAGAAGAACCATGAGGGTAGATAGTGGTATTACAAAAAAGATCTTTCACATCTTGTCTATTAGGACACAATATGAGACATAAAAAAAACCTCTACCAGCAAGCACAGTTAAGACAAATTACAAGTACATATGCATTTGAGGTCCATGAGTTTAGTCCTTTTTTCAGATCAGCCACAGTTCTGTGATGTTTCCAGCCAGCATTTCTGATAAGCGCTCACAGAAAGTTCTCCGGGGAGGGGTGGTGCGATAGATGCAGCTGTTGTCCTCGGTTACTCATGACCCAGGAGAAATTTGATAGTCAGTCCATTTCCAAGGCTGTTTGGGGAGTCAGATTGAGATAGCTTGATTGTTGATTTTCCTTCAGGCAGACAGTTTACTTTTTCCTGCAGCCTTGAGAGTCCATCTGGATGATCCAAATCCAATATGGTTTAATCCTTCCACTGATCCATGCTATGAATCCCCATCCAGATTTATTCCAACACTCTGACGAGTCCCAAAGCTCGTAAAGCAGCTGATTTATTGAGGTCACGGCACGGATCAAACTTTCACTCTGACTCAGAGTCTTCCTCAATTCCCGACAGAAGAGTGCTTCACAGGTGCCAAACAGGACAGCTGTTGTCATCATAAATCCAATTAAATAAGCATCGATATCCTCCACAGACTGGACTGACAGCCACATGACCTTCCACTCACCCAGGAATCCACCACGTAACCGACCGGATTGTGTCTGTGACGGGCAAGCTGGCTCTCCCGGACCTTGTCGCTTTGTAGAAAAAAAATCTTCTTGTCAATAGAGTTGATCATCCATGATACCAAATCCATAATCACTTTGCGTTCGAGAGATGAGTGCCGAGGAACTGCAAACAAGACAAAGAGCAGCGCAGGGAGAGGAAAAACGGAGGAAAAACAGAAGCTGCCGCTTGCGACCAGAGCAAGGCAAAAA
>JBBPBX010013245.1:0-10480 GCA_038048925.1 Garcialebias charrua | reverse complement strand
TAGATATATAGATATATATATATATAGATATATATATAGATATATATAGATATATATATATATATATATATATAGATAGATAGATAGATAGATAGATAGATAGATAGATAGATATATTATAGATAGATATATTATAGATATGATATATATTATAGATATGAGATATATATATATATATGATATAGATATTTATTTTTTGTTGTTCAACCTTTATTTAGGCAGGTTAATCCCATTGAGCCTCGAGGACTCATTTACAAGAGGGACCTGTCTACAAACAAAGAATGATGACAACAGCAACAGTAGATTTTCCTTGGACAATCAACAATAGACAATCATAAGAGAGAAATACAGATTTAAAAAAAAAGTTAAAACAAATATGTCAAAGTAGCAAAACAGATTATAAGGCAAATGTAGAAAATAAAAAAACAAGAACATGTCTATTGGTTTTTGCCAGGATTCCAGCAATTTAGAGAGGTCAAGGTTGAGAGCTTCAGATATTTTTGTAAGATATTCCAGGAAGCGGGAGCGGAGTAGGAGAAGGCCCTTTTGCTAAGTTCAGTCCTCACTGAGGGAACACTGCAGGTAATCATGTCCTGAGAGCGCATGCTGTAGCTGCACTCACGCAGAGACATGTAGGAGGAGATGTATGAAGGCAGCAGACCAAGAAGTGATTTAAAGATGAAAATGTACCAGTGGAAGAGTCTGCATGAAGTTAATGATGTCCAGTTAACCAGTGAATACAGGGTGCAGTGGTGTGTATGATAATCACAGCCAGTTATGAATCTTAGTGCACCATGATGGACAGCATCTAACATCTGCAGGGTGCTTGTAGGAGCATTCATGTAGATAATGTCACCGTAATCAATGGAGGTAAGGAAAGTCACAGATACAAGGCGTTTCCTAGCATTCAGACTTAGACATGATCTGTTTCTGAAAACGAAACCCAGTTTAACTTTCAGTTTCTTCACTAAGTTTTCCACATGGAGTTTAAAATAGAGCTGCGAATCGACCAGGATACCCAAATATTGATAGGAATCAACAAACTCAATAGGGACACCATTTGAGGATAAAATCAGAGGAAGATCAGATTAAAAGTAAATCATGACAGTTATCAATATACATTCAAACCAATAAACAAAAGCCAGGGGGATTGTTCAAAGAAACACATTAAATAAGGTGCACAAATCAAGTGTTTTTGTAGCTTTTTTTTTCTTAGAGTCAGAAATGTTTACAATGTTCACACTTCTTCTGGAATGCCTGAAAAGAGGGAAGAGAGTCACTAAACTTTGATTTGTGTATGTGGTATTTCCCTGAAGAGTACTGTATTATCAAATTTATGATGTATAGTTTATTTTCTGATTTTTGCTTTTAACATCATGGTCTCCAACAATCCATACAGTATGGATTGTTTATTTAACATAGCACAGTACAGTATTTAAATTTAAATTGTAGAGAAGAGATATATATTATCCCGCTATACTAAATTGTAGAGAAGAGAAGTACAGCAGATCATCAAAGGGATGCTTCATGCAGCTCTGCAGCACAGAGCAGAAATGTACTTCTTGATCAATTACACTTCAACAACTGAACATGAAAGTTCTAAAATAATTACAAATAACTTTTAACACTTTTATATTTTGCGATTATGATGATTTTTACAATGTGACATACTTTGAATTTTAAGTTGGAAGACAAAAGTCAACGAGTGCATCTGGACAGCAAAGGGTTAACTTTCACAAAGCTGCAGCAGGAGAAATGTGTGTGAGGCAGAGAAGGAGATCAGCTGATCAGCTGCAGGAGGGAGCTTTCTCTTGCACTTGTGGGCTGCACACATGGTGCAAAATCATTTAAAATAATTTATTTAAAATAAACAACCCATGGCTCATCCATCAATCAGCCAATTGTGTCATGTTCAATATTACTTTGAAAAACCACGATATAGCGAATCGCGAAGTAGTGAGGGACTACTGTACAGGTAATAATTTGTAATGATTTACAAAGGTGATTCATCTGGAGTGTTATTTCTAGGTCCGGGGATAACAGGGTTGGATTCTGCATTCAGAGGTTGAACAGTTAGTATAGTATCAGAGAGCAGGCAGAACGCTGAGATAAGGATAACCCTTGCAGGGTAGTTGTAGGGCTTCAATGAAGTTTCCCACAGGAGAAATAACTCAGGAAGTGAGCTTAAGGGCTGGACATCCAGCAGTTCTCAATAAATAAGTTTGTTTTATGCTTTAAAATCTTCTTCTTCTTCTTCTTCTTCTTTCGGCTTTTCCCTTTTCAGGGGTCGCCACAGCGAGTCATCCTCCTCCACCTCACTCTGTCCTCTGCATCCTCTGTCCTCACTCCAACCACCTCCACGTCCTCCCTAACTGCATCCATATATCTCCTCTTTGGTCTCCCTCTTTGTCTTTTTCCTGGCAGCTGCATTTCTAACATCCTTCTACCAATATAACCACTGTCCCTCCTCTGGACATGTCCAAACCATCTCAGTCTGGCCTCCCTAACTTTATCTCCCAGTTGTTTCAACATGTGCTGTACCTCTGATGATCTCATTCCTGATCTTATCCATCCTTGTCACTCCTAAGGAGAACCTCAGCATCTTCATTTCTGCCACTTCCAGTTCTTTCTCCTGTCTTTTTGTCAATGCCACTGTCTCCAGACCATACAACATAGCTGGTCTCACCACTGTCTTGTAAACTTTTCCTTTGACCTTTGCTGACACCTTTTTGTCACAAATCACTCCTGAAACTTTTCTCCATCCGCTCCATCCTGCCTGGACTCTCTTTTTCACCTCTTTACCACATTCCCCATTTTCCTGGACAGTGGACCCCAAGTACTTGAAGTCCTGCACCTTTGTGACCTCTGCTCCTTGTAGCCTCACTGTTCCACTGGCCTCCCTCTCATTCACACACATGTACTCTGTCTTACTACGACTGACTTTCATTCCTCTTCTTTCAAGAGCATACCTCCACCTCTCCAAGTTCTCTTCCACCTGTTCCCTGTTCTCACCACAGATCACAATGTCATCTGCAAACATCATAGTCCATGGGGATTCCTGCCTGACCTCATCTGTTAGTCGGTCCATCACCAGAGCAAACAAGAAGGGGCTCAGAGCCGATCCTTGATGCAATCCCACCGCCACCTTGAAGCTATCTGTCACTCCCACAGCACATCTCACCACTGTCCTGCTGTCCTCATACATGTCCTGTACCAGTCTAACATACTTTTCTGCCACTCCAGATTTCCTCATGCAATACCACACCTCTTCTCTTGGTACCCTGTCATATGCTTTTTCTAAATCCACAAACACACAATGGAGTTCTTTCTGACCCTCTCTGTACTTCTCTATCAACATCCTCAAAGCAAAGATGGCATCTGTGGTGCTCTTTCTTGGCATGAAACCATACTGCTGCTCACAGATAGTCACATCTTGTCTAAGTCTTGCTTCCACAACTCTCTCCCAGATCTTCATTGTGTGGCTCATCAACTTAATTCCCCTGTAGTTGCTACAACTTTGTACATCACCCTTGTTCTTAAAAATGGGAACCAGCACACTTCTTCTCCATTCTTCAGGCATTTTCTCACCCTCAAATATTCCATTAAATATTTGAGTCAAAAACCTCACTGCCATCTCTCCAAGACATTTCCAAACCTCCACTGGTATGTCATCAGGTCCTACTGCCTTCCCCTTCTTCATTCTTTTCAGAGCTTTCCGGACTTCACCCTCACTAATCTTTTCCACTTCCTGGTCCACAGTTTCTATTACCTCCACTCTTCTTTCTCTTTCATTCTCTTCATTCATTAGCTCCTCAAAGTAATCCTTCCATCTTCCCATCACACTCTCCTCACTTGTTAGAACATTCCCATTCCCATCTTTAATAAGCCTAACCTGCTGCACATCCTTTCCAGCCTGATCCCTCTGTCTTGCCAATCGGTACAAGTCCTTCTCGCCCTCTTTAGTGTCCAGTCTCCCATATAACTCATTGTACGCCCTCTGCTTTGCTTTAGCTACTTCCCTCTTTGCTCTATGTCCCATCTCCTTATATTCCTGTCTCCTCTCTTCAGTCCTCTCACTGTCATATTTCTTCTTGGCTAATCTCTTTCTTTGAATGGCGTCCTGCACTTCACTATTCCACCACCAGGTTTCTTTATCATCCATTCTCTGTCCAGATGACACACCAAGTACCTTCCTACCGGTCTCTCTAATTACTGTTGCTGTAGTAGCCCAGTCACTTGGAAACTCTTTCTTACCACCCAGAGCCTTTAACAGCTCGTCTCTGAATTTCTCACAACATTCTTCCTTCTTTAGCTTCCACCATTTGGTCTTCTTTTCTGGTTTTACTCTTTTTCTCTTCTTCGCAACAACAGTCATTCTACACACAACCATCCGATGCTGTTTGGCCACGCTCTCCCCTGCTACAACTTTACAGTCTCCAATCTCTCTCAGGTTTCCTCTTCTACACAGAATGTAGTCGACTTGTGTACTCCTTCCTCCACTCTTATAGGTCACTCTATGTTCCTCCCTCTTTTGGAAATAGGTATTGACTATAGCCATTTCCATTCTCTTGGCAAAATCCACCACCATCTGTCCTTCCTGGTTTCTTTCCTTGACACCAAACCTACCCATCACTTCCTCATCCCCTCTGTTTCCTTCACCAACATGTCCATTCAGGTCTGCTCCAATCACCACTCTTTCCTCCCTGGGAATACTCTCTATCACTTCATCCAAATCTTTCCAAAATTCATCTTTCTCCTCCCCATCACATCCAACCTGTGGAGCATAACCACTTACTATGTTTAGCATCAGACCTTCTACTTCAGCCAGCCACTAGGGAGCACAAGCCAGTGTATCTCTTGTGCCGGTCCCAAGCCCGGGTAAATGGTGAGGGTTGTGTCAGGAATGGCATCCGACATAAAACACTTGCCAAAACCATAATGCGAGTTCATCAAAGTGCTTTAAAATACAGTTTTTATTTAAAAATGAACCAATTGGTGGGTTGAATGGAGCTCACCCAAGGGCCTGATTTGGCCCCTGGGCCACCAGTTTAGAAGCCCTGATTTAGAAGGTATTTCTTAAATATAATTTTCATAAATAAAACCACTATGGAAATTAAGCTACACAAGTTGAACATATTAAAATAAAATGGATTACTGATAGAATCTCTCAGACATGAATCCACATGTCACTGTGATGTCTGAATGAGCAGTCTGGTTACACCACATTACTGTTACAAACCTTTTTAAAGAAGTATATGGACATCCAGATAACAAACCATTGCAATAGTCCAGTCTAGACGTGACAAATGCATGAACCAGTTTTTCTGCATCGTTTCTAGATGTTTCTAATTTTATTGATATTACGCAGGTGCAAGAAGGCGGTAGTAACTTTTTTAATGTGGGGGATAAAAGACGTGTCCTGATCAAAAACAACACCAAGATTTTTAACATTAGAGCTGGAGTCTAAAAAAAGTTAAATCTGGTCCTCTGGACATTCAAAAAACAAAGCAAAACAAAACTGTAGAAACGTTTTGTCTTTCGTCCGAAAGACTTCCTCAGTCTGAGCTACTGTATTCAGCTCAGTCTTATAAATAGCACCCTCTCACAGTGGATCAACCAGTTGGCTGATGACAGCCAAAACCAGCTGCTCACATGATCAAGGAGGACCATCAGCCTAACGATGGATCGTTAGCACCCTGATGGTTGTTTGCTATTCACAGAGGGCTGAGTGATACTAGCAATAACAGCATTGTAAGAGGGGGACAGTTGAACCCGGAGGCCTCCACCTCTGTTTAATGATGGACGGTTTCTTTTCACAAAGATGGCCTCCTTTACTCCTCTCTCAAACCATCGTTCCTCTCTATCAAGGATGTGAACATCTTCATCCCTGAAAGAGTGACCGCTGGCCTGGAGATGAGTGTAGACCGCAGAGTCCTGACCTGATGATGTTGATCTTCTGTGCTGGGCCATCCTTTTGGCCAGTGGCTGTTTAGTTTCCCCAATGTAAAACTGATCACAGCCCTGTACTGTACTTACATAGCACCCTTCTATTTTATCAAGACACTCAAAGTGCTATACACTACAATCTGTTCCCTCATTTACCCATTCATACAGCACTCCACTAGCTCTCTACAAATATTAATCAGTGCTTTATCACATTCATACACATATAGGACACAAATTTTAGCTCAGTTTCTGTAAAATTGACTGAGTTACAGCTATGTTTACATTTGCTAGGGTCAGTGAGTCCAAATAAATTAGAATTCTCAACTGATTCTGAGGGGGACAACATAAATCTACTGTTCTTTTATTTAAGAAAATGTGAATAACAAAATTTATCTTCGTAACACTAATGTAAAATAATTTTGCTCTGTTATTGTTTGTTTTGTTTATGTTTATGTTTATTTAATTTGTTCATTTTTTTTTACAAAAGAAATACAATACAAGACAATCCCATTAATGATATGTACACAATGTAAAAAAATGAAAGGTAGCAGAAAGAAGAATAAATCTTATTATATCTGCCCCTTTTTTCAAACAATCAGATTAAACAATAATAATCTTTCACCAGCAGTACAAAATGACTAACTCTGTTAGCTCTGTTATTAGTGTTTGTTAGTGCAGATACATTGTTCACTTGTTTCATTAGAGGCTTTACCTTGCACCAAGCCTTAATAAAGGTTCAAATTTTGATTTGTCAGTAGCACACAATGGGAACCAGTCAGATCAGTGTACTGTAAACTGGTGATTGTGCTGTAAAACTGTGCAAAACCTAACACTTCTGGCTCCACAGAACTAAATACAGTACATTAGGTTAAACCTGAACTTACTTAAGCATAGCAGTGCTGGTGTCCACATGGCAAAACTTATTGCACATGTTAGTTCAATTACAAACCATGTTGTCTGGGGCCGTACAAGATGAAACGTGGGGATGCCGCTGTGGTTTTTAACAGGGTGTTTGTTGGGGTCCTGGTCAGGGGTAACGTGCTGAGGCTACGTGTGATTTAAGATTTGCACGCGGGTGGGAAGAGAAGCCTTTTAAATTTGTGCCCTGGACTGTGTTTCCTCTCACTAGGAGAAAATCAGTAACTCTGATGGTCTAACTGCTATTACTTAATGCAGGGCCACACAGTGCAAGCCAACATCTGTATGGGAATTGGTACAAGAGCGTACAACTTCCATTTGCCAAGCTCCCTCATCCTTTCTGGGGCCGAGATGGTGTAGAGGCAGGGCAGCCGGCTCAGCACAAGAAGGTCTCGGGTTCGTTCCCCGGTCACGGCAAAGCTCGTTGTGTCCCTGGGCAAGACACTTAACCCCGAGTTGCTCCCGGTAGGACAGGCAGTGCCTTGCATGGAAGTCTACCGCTACCGGTGTATGAATGTGTGTATGAATGGGTGAATGGTGGTTGGTACTGTGAAGCGCTTTGGGGCCCCTCAAAGGGGGCTGGAAAGTGCTATATAAGTAAGCTCCATTTACCATTTTACCATTTCTGTATGAAACACCTCAGTTTACCCATCTCTTCTATTTTAGCTTTAATTAAATGTGCAAAATCCTAACTTTAGAGATGCCTTCCGAGTTTTTTGTGTCACAACAAAGGACAGCTGTCAAAAAAGAAGCCCAAAGGGTTAGCTCTTAAACGGGTGCAAATTCCAGTAATACAAGCAAAGGGGGCCGAGGTGGTGTAGGGGGCCAAGATGGTGTAGAGGCAGATGTTCGTGGTGTTTTGGGGCAGCACATCCCATCCCCCAAATGCCCACCGGGCTCTTTCAAAAACTGCCCACTGCCCTACCTGGTGGTGGATGGGTTAAATGCAGAGACTAATTTCGCCATTGTATGGAAACATACAGTGGTGACAATGTGATGACATCATCATCATCATACATTTACTACTATACATTTACTATTTACTACTTACTTATTTACTACTATACATTATCTACTTTTTTTTTCTTTTGTCTATTGTTTAATGTACTTGTACCATTGCTGTTCATCATTCTTTAGTTTGTAGCAGGTCACTTTCGTAAATGAGCCCTCGAAGCTCAATAAGATTTACCTGACTAAATAAAGGTTGAATGAATGAATTTGAAGACTACAGTATTGTGTATGTAAAACTTGGCCAAGTAGCACATTGAAAGCGATGGTCAGCAGAGATGTCTGACAGGTACACTGGCCTTCATCCCTCACTAGAAACCATTTTCACATTATTCCAGATTTATATGTGTCAATGAGGTAAGGTTATATACCATATTTTTCACCATATACGTTGCACCTTTTTGCATAATTCTGCAAGTCCTGTGACTTACACAACAATGCGACTAATATATGTATTTTCCCCCATATTTATATTCCAATTTTTGGATGAGATCTGATGATTTCATTCATTCTGACATGGACTAATATGGCAAACCAAGTGTCTCATTAATAGGTAAAAGTGGCTATTAATGAGACACTTGGCTTGCCATACCAAGCCACTGTCTCACTCCAGAACTCCTGGAGCAAACGTTAAATCAGCTTCATTTCGCCGCCCAGCCCAGGTGAAATGCAGCTGATTTCAAAGTCAAAAGTCAAAGTCAAAGTGAACTTTATTGTCAGAACTGCAATATGTACAGGACATACACAGGACCGAAATTGTCCCTCGGTGCAACAGTAACCATCTAAACACTAAACACTAAAACATTTAATAAACATAAGCATAAAATAGTAAAAGTGTAACACTGTCCTGAGTTTTTTCATAATAGTATAAAAGTATGAAAATTTACACCAACACTGAAACACCAAATTAAATTTGATTTGACAATTAAAGTGAATTTATTAAAGAAAAGTTAAACTAAGACACACCTTTACTATAATTTTGAGCAAACAAACAATTGTTTTTAAGTGTTAGTCTTGTTAAAGTCCTCTCATGCTAACATCACGCTCTCGCGGCCACCATTTGGCAGCTAATCAATTTTTGGCACAACACCGGCCCACGTTTCTGGGTGGTCAGTGGCAGGGGCGGAGTGGGACAACTTTTCAGCCCGGGAGTTTAATGGCCAAGAGAGGTCCATTTTTTTCACATTTTAAAAATGTTAGGCAAAAATGTAGCATATAATATTTTTTTTATTGCAATACAATCAACAACTTTTTTTGTTATAACTTTTTTGTTACATTTTGTTACAATTCAGCAAATCAGGTGGGGAAAAACCCCTAAATTAGTTGACTTAATCAGGTCTCATCGGCAACAACGATGAGACGGACTACAGGAACGAGGTGAGCCGCTTGGCCTTGTGGTGCGGACACAACAATCTCACTCTCAACGTGGAGAAGACAAAGGAGATTGTCGTGGACTTCAGGAAGAGGGATGCACAACATGCCCCTCTGACCATCAACAGCACCGCAGTGGAGAGAGTGGACAGCACCAAGTTCCTGGGAGTGCACGTCTCAAAGGACCTGTCCTGGAGCAGGAACACTGCATCACTGGCCAAGAAGGCTCACCAGCGCCTCTACTTTCTCCGCAAGCTGAAAAGGGCTGGAGCTTCAACCCCCATCATGTGCACCTTCTACAGAGGTGCCATAGAAAGTGTCCTGACCAGCTGCATCACGGTGTGGTTTGGTGCATGCACTGCATCATGCCGCAAGAGCCTCCAGCGCATCGTGAAAGCAGCTGAGAAGATCGTCGGCACCTCCTTGCCCTCACTGCAGGACTTACACAGCAAACGCCTCACTCGGAAAGCCCACTGCATGGCAGGTGATCCCACACACCCACTACACAGCCGCTTTAGACTGCTGCCATCAGGGAGGAGACTGAGGAGTCTCCAGGCTCGAACCAGCAGACTGAGAGACAGCTCTGTTCATCAGGCAGTCAGAATGCTAAACACTCTGCCTGCTCTGCCTCCCCTCCCATTTGAACTGCCTTAACACAAAAAACTTTCTCACACATTACCACTCAACACAAAGTTTTTAACACTGGACCCTGTGTCATCAAACGGGTTATTCACTAAACTCTCGGTCATGTGCTCATTCAGTTTGCACTACTTCTCATATTTGCACTAATGTTTGTATTACATTACTGCCTATAGTCATACTACTGTTTACATTCACTGTTTACATTTATTAATACGGTTTACATTTATTACTACTGCTTTACATTTATTACTACTGTTTACATTTACACTACTTTTATCTACACTACTGCAGATACATATACAGCATTCTCTGACTAGCCTTATCTAAGGATGCCAAATGTGCCTTATGTGCCTCACTGCATATGCCACTTTGCCTCTATACCAACATCAACTACCTCATACATATACTGTGTACATTAACTTATATGCTGCTGTGCCACTCTTTGCAAATGTCAATGCTAGAACCTTCAGTTTATTTTATAGATATACTTTTTATACTACTATGCAAAAACTCAGGACAGTATTACACTTTTATTATTTCATTTTATGCTTATGTTCATTGGGTGTTTGGTGTTTTAGGGGTGTTTGGTGTTTCA
>JBBPBX010013244.1:9190-19863 GCA_038048925.1 Garcialebias charrua | reverse complement strand
AAAAACTCAGAACAGTATTATGTTCATTAAATGTTTAGTGCTTTAGTTTTTAGAGTTGGTGTAAATTTTCATACTCTTATACCACTATGCAAAAACTCAGGACAGTGTTAAAGTTTTACTATTTTATGCTTATGTCTATTATTATATGTTTCAGTGTTTTAATGTTTAAATAGTTACTGTTGCACCGAGGGAGTGAGAGTCTTGTCACACTATCAGATGTCACACTATCAGATGTTTATTTTTGTTTATTTGTTTGTTTATTTATATTTCTCAATTATTAAATCTTTTCATGTATCTAAAAAGAATAAACTACACATATTGACCAAGGTTGGTGTAATAATGTATTTAATATTACATAATATTTAAATGTGTAGGGAAAAAAATTGGCATAAATTAATTTCATATCACCAATAATAATACTATTTATGATGAAATAGTATTAAATATTTATTAGCATTGTAACATATGTCAGTTAATTTCGCTGGAAATAAACATGTATTTAGAAATAGATGTAAATATAATCTTATTGTGTATACTGCTAGTGCAATACAGTGTCTACATAACGTTATTTTCATGTGAACGTCCATCTTAAGTATACCATATTATAACAACATCTCTCACATTTATAACAAACCAAACCGTTTTAAAATCGGATGGAAATTAAGCAAGTTATGGTTATTTTAATAGTGAATGCACCATTCACATTCATGTTAAGAGTGGGCGTTCTGTCTGTCCCAAGATGGCCGCCGTCTGACGATGTCGGTCTCCATTGGCCAACAGCGGGGCTGTCTTATCTAGTGTTTATTATATCTATGGTCTCCATGACCACAGCGGCGCAGACAGCTGCAGGCTCTGGCGTGAAGAGCGTGAAGGCTGTCGGGTGAGGTTCCCACCCGACCTGTCAATCAATTCAGTAGCGCCCACGGCGCGCGCACTAGCCTTGTGGAGTTTGAAAAAAATCAGAGGTGCATGACACGCGCCAAAACGACGCGCTGGGCCTACGCGCAGGGGCGGGGACGATGATACTGCGTCACTTTTGGCGCGCGCACCCTCGCGCCCTGCACAACGCGTCAAGTATAAATCTAGCTTTAGCACCCTGATGGTTGTTTGCTATTCACAGAGGGCTGAGTGATACTAGCAATAACAGCATTGTAATGCCTGGTCCCCACTGCACAACTCGAAACGCGCCTGCCGTCCCCTTTTGGCCGCTTGTCACGGTCCCACTGAGCCACTGAAGACCGTCTGATGACGCGCACTAGGGGGTGGCAGAGGGAGGGGGTCTAGCTCGTTTTCCGGGTTCAGTTGTTGTGTTAACTGCACCTCCGACGGTCTTTGATGAGATTAAAACGTTTTTTTTTTTATGTTTGGGGTGATCTACACTGGAGAGAACAGCAGCCTGTCAGCAGCAACTGTAAAAATGCCACGTTTCTTACCGGAGTTTGGTTCCAATTCATGGAGGCTCGATCCGGTAAGTTTAAAAAGTCCAAAAAAAGTCCCGTTGTGGTTGTGTAATCAGATAGCAGAGGCTCTCCCGACTGTTTGCTGGACGCGTCGAGCCACCAGAGATCGAATTTTCTGGCGTTGGCAGTTCGACGCCTAGGTTGATTTGGACGCGCGCGTGCGTGGAAAAGGAACTGCAGGCTGCCGCCGCGCCGCTTCGATCACTCGAATCGCGCCGCTTCCCGGTTCGCCGTGACTCCACGCGTCTCCTCATAGACTTTGAATGTAAACCGGCCGCTTCAGCCGCCCGACACCGGGGCAGTGGGTACCAGGCATAAGAGGGGGACAGTTGAACCCGGAGGCCTCCACCTCTGTTTAATGATGGACGGTTTCTTTTCACAAAGATGGCCTCCTTTACTCCTCTCTCAAACCATCGTTCCTCTCTATCAAGGATGTGAACATCTTCATCCCTGAAAGAGTGACCTCTGACCTGGAGATGAGTGTAGACCGCAGAGTCCTGACCTGATGATGTTGATCTTCTGTGCTGGTCCATCCTTTTGGCCAGTGGCTGTTTAGTTTCCCTGATATAAGACTGATCACCCTCCTGACACTGAACAACATACACAATATTACTCTGTGCCGGGGGACTGGATCTTTGGGATGAACCAGTCTTTAATGTATTTTGGGGTTTAAAAGCTACTGGGACGTTGTGTTTAGAAAATAAACGTCTCAATGTCTCTGAAACTCCTGCAACATCTGGAATGACCACTGGTCTGGGTCTGGGTTCCTTCTTTTCACCTGATGGCTGCTGGAGTCCTGTTTGGGTTTCTTCTCTGCTTTCAGGAAGGCCCAGTTAGGATATCCACATTTCTCTAACTAACTGGTAATACTAACCATTTTTGCAAACTAGTCAGTTTTGTGTTGGTGAAAGTAGCTTAGATGTGATGTTCATCTTGAACTGGATAAACTCCATGCCCAACACATAATCTGAGCACTATACATCGTTCAAAATCTGTTTGGAACTTGGCCCATAACCACTGGATTTAACTATATCTTTCTGTTAGCAAAATTGTTTTAGAAGCTACCAGATAAATATTAATGGTATTTTAAAAGTAATCACTGGTTGTCTATATACTGATTAACTTTTAACCCAATCTGAGATGAGCACCATAACTACAGTATTTAATATTAGCCAACACAAAATGGCTAAAACTAAGTAAAAGGTGCTGATAAAATTACTACAGTATAAAATTACAAGATATTATGTACCACAAGCCAGTGTATCTCTTGAGCCAAGCCCAGATAAATGGTGAGGGTTGTTTCAGGAAGGGAACCCGACTTAAAACACTTTTGCCAAAACTATAATGAGAGTTCATCAAAGTGAAACCATACCGGATCGGTCGAGGCCCGGGTTAACAACGACCACCACCGGTGCTGTTGACAAACAGGGTGCCGGCGGAAATTGTACTACTGTTAGTCGAAGACCCCGAGGAGGGAAACGTGTCAGGAGACAGAGGGAGAGGAGGAAAGTGAAGAATGTAGGACTGAGGGTTGCAACTCTAAATGTGGGGACAATGACAGGCAAAGGTAGAGAGCTGGCTGACATGATGCAGAGAAGAAAGGTAGATGTTTTATGTGTCCAAGAGACCAAGTGGAAGGGCAGCAAGGCTCGCAGTATTGGAGCAGGGTTCAAACTGTTTTACCATGGTGTGGATAGAAAGAGAAATGGAGTAGGGGTGGTCCTGAAGGAGGAGTTGGCAAAGAATGTAGTAGAGGTGAAGAGAGTGTCAGATAGGGTGATGTGTCTGAAGGTAGAAGTAGAAGGTCTGATGCTAAACATCGTCAGTGGTTATGCTCCACAGGTTGGATGTGATGGGGAGGAGAAAGATCTGGATGAAGTGATAGAGAGTATTCCCAGGGAGGAAAGAGTGGTGATTGGAGCAGACCTGAATGGACATGTTGGTGAAGGAAACAGAGGATGAGGAAGTGATGGGTAGGTTTGGTGTCAAGGAAAGAAACCAGGAAGGACAGATGGTGGTGGATTTTACCAAGAGAATGGAAATGGCTATAGTCAATACCTATTTCCAAAAGAGGGAGGAACATAGAGTGACCTATAAGAGTGGAGGAAGGAGTACACAGGTCGACTACATTCTGTGTAGAAGAGGAAACCTGAGGGAGATTGGAGACTGTAAGGTTGTAGCAGGGGAGAGCGTGGCCAGACAGCATCGGATGGTTGTGTGTAGAATGACTGTTGTTGTGAAGAAGAGAAAAAGAGTAGCCATCTGTCTCAACTTGCTGGGAGTACATTATGAATTGGTTTTGTATTAAATCATCAATCAGCTTTAATTATAATTCTGAAGAAAGTCCAAAAGTAAGAGTAAAAATCTGGCAGAGAACAGAGGAAGTGGTGACTGAGTGACAGCATGCCTTTGTTCAAATGCTGCCACAGCTTGCACCAAGACGGGCAGGTTGAAGAGCAGCAGGCCTGAACACGACTGATCCAGTTTGAACATGGCTGATCCAGTTTGAACACGACTGATCCAGTTTGAACACGGCTGATCCAGTTTGAACACGGCTGATCCAGTTTGAACATGGCTGATCCAGTTTGAACATGACTGATCCAGTTTGAACATGGCTGATCCAGTTTGAACATGGCTGATCCAGTTTGAACATGGCTGATCCAGTTTGAACATGGCTGATCCAGTTTGAACAGCTGATCCAGTTTGAACAGCTGATCCAGTTTGAACACGACTGATCCAGTTTGAACATGCATGGCTGATCCAGTTTGAACATGGCTGATCCAGTTTGAACACGACTGATCCAGTTTGAACATGGCTGATCCAGTTTGAACATGCATGGCTGATCCAGTTTGAACACGACTGATCCAGTTTGAACACGACTGATCCAGTTTGAACATGGCTGATCCAGTTTGAACATGGCTGATCCAGTTTGAACATGGCTGATCCAGTTTGAACAGCTGATCCAGTTTGAACACGACTGATCCAGTTTGAACATGCATGGCTGATCCAGTTTGAACATGGCTGATCCAGTTTGAACATGGCTGATCCAGTTTGAACATGGCTGATCCAGTTTGAACAGCTGATCCAGTTTGAACACGACTGATCCAGTTTGAACATGCATGGCTGATCCAGTTTGAACATGGCTGATCCAGTTTGAACATGGCTGATCCAGTTTGAACTTGTCTGATCCAGTTTGAACAGCTGATCCAGTTGGACCAAAACCAAACGGGAGGACTGACAAACCTAAAGCCAGTGTTCATGCCAGAACTTAAAACTACGGTAAAATAATCTTAGAAGTTGTGAAGTGATAGCTGTTTTGTTCAAACCTTGTGACAGACATGTTATCTTGTGATATCTTGTAAGTTCTGTTAGGGCTCTGAATATTAATATTAATGACTTTCAGCTGCTATCACATCTAAGTTTAGCTCAACATCTGTACATTTGGCTGAACTATAGCCAATTTTTTTGTGTTTGCCAAGTTTGCATAGCAGTGACAACCACCTTGAATCAGACTTACCGGTACTTCAAAAGATAATCGATTGAAGATGTGCATCCAATGATTAGCCCCTGAGAAGTTGATCACAATTTGTACACTGGTTAATGGGAAATTTTTCCAACAGAAAACATGCACGAACCGTTCGTACGCACAGATTTGTTCTTAAACTGTGCGTACGAGTGATTTAGGATCATTTGTGGCATTCAACAATGTTTTCGTATCCTACGATTTTTTTCAGATACGAACAAAATTTACGAGTGGTCCGGACCTGTCGTATAATTTAGGAGCGTCAGTCTGCTGTCATCCAGACGGATCTTCTCCACGAATAACTTCATATTTCGTTATTTAGAAAATATTTTGGGTTTAAAAAAATCACGCACCATAATTATTCTTGACAATAGGTTATTCTGTTTGAATTAGAATTATAATTTTAAGTTTAATTTGTCTGGTGTGTCGCGCAGGCTTCAGTGAGTCGTGCGCTCCCCTTGGTCATCAAAGCCGCTCCTCATGTACATAAAATCCCCATACACCGCCGCAGAACAAGTACAAATTAAGACTGATCTTGTGCCAAACACCATCGGAGCAATTGATTATTATATCTGATTCGAAATATAACCTGCAGAATGTGGTTGCACGCTGACCAGGAGGAGCGCGCATGACCAGGAGGTGCGCGCATGACCAGGAGGAGCGCGCATGACCCATTTGTGCTGCAAAACATGTTGGCACGCGTCTTGCAGCGTGGCATTTATTGTCCACCATCTCAGACTATTCCTTGATCTCCTCCTGTCCGTGCTGCGGCGAGACGTTTGTTTGAAGCCATTTTCAGATCAAACCATTTATTCTTGATTTCTGATACTGTACGACCCACGGGAGACAAAACATATGCACTACAATATTAATATGAAGTTAACTGTAGTTTCGAGACATTTTAAAATGCTTCTGTTCAAAAACACATCCGACACTTGCGGGGGGTGGGGGGTAGCGGTGCGCCACGGCTCTTCTGAATAAGTGAAACTATAATGTAACACAGTACACTAAAATTAAAGATATTTGACCATCCGACACTTGCGGGGGGGTGGGGGGTAGCCACAGCGCGACTGAGAGCAGATCTCCGAACGCGTGAAGTTCCTCCTTTTACTTCTTGAGTTTGAATGAATGGACACTTCCTGCTGTCAGAAGGCAGGAAACGTGGCCTTATATGGTGTTTTGAGGGGTGGGAATTATGTAAATTACCTTCCGCGAGCACGCGCAGGTGAGTAGAACAGGTGGGATCCATCAACTTTAAGCAGCCCGTTTACACGCTTTTCCTGTGGATAGAAGACTTTGTTGGATCTGACGTGGCATGTTCGTACGAACGCTTCGTACGAACAAAAGTAGGAGAAATTTAGGATAAAAATACGAACATTTTCGTGCATGAGGGCCAATTTGACTCTAACCGTTCATAGCAAAGTTTTGTACAAAGATCTCATCTGATCAGTTAGAGGTCTGAGTGCAATCTGGAGATGACTCAACGTATGACATGCTGAATATTAGCTGAATTTCTATGAAAATGTAAGAATTTTAGCCTTTTTCTTTTGTTTTCGAAAGGCGCTTTTCTCGGGCGGCCATCTTGAATGTGGTGGACTCCAAATGTTAAACAACTGTAGAGGTCTATCCAATGAATATTTTCTGCCATTTTCATTAATTCTGTCCAGCAGTTCATGAACTATGTTGCTGACATCACACACAAATAAAGACACGTGTTAAGGTCAAGGTTTGTAAAAAAGTGATAAATTGGCATTCCAACATCAAGGGTCGTTTCAATTGATTTCTCTGATTTAAAATCGGGTAGCACGGTGATGCAACTGGTAGAGCTGCTGCCTTTCAGCGAGCAGGTCCCTGGTTCAAATCTCAGACCGGGGCCTTTCTGGGTGGAGTGTGCATGTTCTCTCCGTGCATGTGTGGGTTTTCTCCGGGTGCTCCGGTTTCCTCTCATAGACTAAAAACATGCATGTTAGACTGATGGTAACTCTACATAGTCTCAGGTGTGAGTGAGAGAGTGAATGGTTGTTTGTCTCGTTTGTCTCTATGTGTCCCTGCGATGGACATGTCCAGGGTGTCCCCGCCTCTCGCACAGTGATGGCTGGACATGGACACCGGTGACTCCCGTGACCCAAAATGGAAGAAGCGGGTAAAAGATAATGGATGGATGATTTTTGCGTGTAGACGGCACGACACAGCATTAAAAGTATTTTCACAGGCAGAATGTACATAAAACAGTTTGGTTCAAACCTGGTACTTGCTGGGTACATTTTTTCATTCAACCTTTATTTATACAGGTTAATCCCAATACAGGTTAAATTGCTTGGTGGTCTGTGGTTGTGTCAGGAAGGGCATCTGGCGTAAAAACAACTGCCAAATCTTCATGCGACTAGATCGCTGTGGTGACCCCTAACGCAGGGAAAAAGCCGAAAGAAAAAAAAAATCCCATTGAGCATCGAGGACTCATTTACAAGAGAGACCTAATTTAACAACAACAACAACAACAACAACAACAACAACAACAACAACAACAACAATAGACAAGGTACTTACAAACTTGGTATTTACCTTTTTAAGGACCCATAACTCACCAGGTTCCCCACACCATGTGTCGTTGTGTCCCTGGGCAAGACACTTAACCCCGAGTTGCTCCCGGTAGGACTGGAAGGCGCCTTGCATGGCAGTCGCCACTACCGGTGTATGAATGTGTGTATGAATGGGTGGATGGCTGGTATTGTAAAGCGCTTTGGGGCTCCTCACAGGGGGCTGAAAAGCGCTATATAAATAAGCTCCATTTACCATTTACCATGGTACTTACCTGCTATGTAACACATACTTATCTAGTACAGACAGGGTATTTAACTGGTTCATATGCGTTAAGTACATGTTACATACCTATTAAGTACTGTGTATGTAACTAGTATACAGGTAGTCCCCGATTTACGAGCGCTCTGATCTACGAGGTTCCGGACTTACGAGCTGGCGAATTATTGGAAAAAACGCAAAAAATACTGAGTTTTCCTGTGTTTTTTCACCACAGTTCGTTAGCTAAACATGTGGACACACGTTTCCGATCATTTTTATGCACTCATAAGCAGTTTTTCGATGAAAAACGAGTGTTCGTAGTCGCGCTAGCAAAACCGTTCCAATTTACGAGCGAAATTCCGGACTTACGAGAAGCGTGGCGGCCGTTCCAAATTACGAGATTTCCGGTTTACGAGCGCCTCGTTGTAACGGATCTCGCTCGTAAATCGGGGACTACCTGTATACAGTACCAGGAACAACATTGGCTTCCTGTCACCTACAGAATTCAGTACAAAACTGCTCTTATTACACATCAATGCTTACACGGAACTTCACCAGATTATCTAAAGGACATTCTTGTTCCATATTCATCCACCCGGTCTCTACGGTCACAGAACAGTAATCTCCTTCACATTCCATGAACCAAATTAAGGACCATGGGAGACCGGGCATTCTGTGTGGCTGCCCCCCGCCTATGGAACTCCCTCCCTGACTACCTGAGAGCTCCACAGTCACTGGTTGACTTTAAAAACGGCTTAAAGACTTTTCTTTTTAAGCAAGCCTATTCTGCCTCCACATGATTCTGTCTTTAATCTTAGTTGATATTATTATTGATTTTACTTGATTTTATCACTTGTTTTATTGTTGTAGCACTTTGAGATTTTTATTAATGAAAAGTGAGGTATAAATTGAATTTATTATTATTATTGTTTACAGGGCATGCACAAGGTACAATCGTGGTGCTAAAGTACCGGTACATACCTTGTAAGTAGCAGGTGTGCACTCCAGGCAGCTTGTTCTTTCAGTGTTACAGTTGTGAAAGAAGCACGAGTGGAAAGCACTTTCCTTCTTAAAACTCATGGATGAAGCAGTAAAGAAATGTCAGAAAACTGTTTGTGGTGTTGCCTTTTTTCAAGGTGAAGACTGGAACAATTGATGTTTTAGCTGATACATTCTCTGAGGTATTTTGTTTAGTGCTAAGCTAGTTAGCTTGACTTAGCATAAACACAGGTTAAAAAAGGAAAAAGCTGTTTGCTGAAGAAAAACCCACACAAATCCCACGATGTCAGTGGGCCACATTATTAACATATCCAAGTAGTACTTAAGAACCCTGACTGTGCTTTTTTCAGTGTGTATTTGTTTTCTTTCAGTAAAATATTCTGTCCATCACTTTGTCTGTACAAACATGTTTTACTCTGTGGCCTCACAGTGGGAGGTGGTTTACAGAGTTAGGGCATTGTTTTCTAAAATATGAAAATTCTTAGCTTAATTATGGGGATGTGTTGTATAATTTGTGCTAACAAGGAGGTTGCACATCCCACATCCAATCCCTTTCATGTCAGTCTGAATTAAAGGCATAGCATTCCTGGAATCAGTGCACTCTCTGCCTTTAATACCCAAGTTTTAAACTAAGATCATCCACTGATGACAAACAATATACAGTCATACTGGTAAACCTTTAAAAATAATATTCAAGTTATTATGAAATGTTTTAGCATTAAAAACATTTTGGGCTAAGACTCTCAGCTACTTCCACATCGAATTCTAGCTCATTATCTGTAAAACTGTCAGAGTTATTAAAAGTTCATGCACAATAATCCAGGTAAAACAAATCAAATAAAGTTAAGTCAGGTCCTCTGGGCTGTTTATTTCTGTATTTATTTTTTAAACATTTTGTCTTTTTATTGATTTATTGGATTATTGAGCATGAACTTTGATGTTTTGAACCACTTTGGCCATGGCTGCCTCTGACGAGTTGGCGGGGGAGAGGGCGGACTCCAGAGACCATCACCATCAAACTGGTTGACCACTATGTGAAGGTGCTGTTTATACGACTGAGTTTGTTGTGGCTCCTCGGACTGAAGAAGTCTCTGGGATGAAAGATGAAACGTTTCAACAAGAAGAAACCGTCCAGAGGACCTGCCTGAACTTTGATGGATGTCTGAGTAATTGTTGTTGGTAAAGCAGCTGTCTTGAATAGGGTTGAACATGTAATAATATTCTAAGCATTTCTTTAAATTCCTATCAAATGGTAAATGAGATATTTTGCTAACAGGCAGATAAACAAATACGTACGAACAGGCACTTTATATATTTATATACCAAATTTTCTGGAGTATAAGTCACATCAGTTAAAAAATCATCACAAAGAGGAAAAAAACACACAAGTCGCTTTGGCGTATCAGTCGTGTTTATTATGCGTTTATTTAATAGTCAAAATAGCTTCATTTTGCCTGGGTGGTGCAGCACCATTCCTCCATCGCAGCTGGAGCCGCTAGCGCTCCAGCGTTCCTCCGCCTGCACCAGCTGAGTGAAGCGAGTTCGCATGGGAGGACTCGCTGTTGCAGTTCTTCGAAATTTAAAGCGTCAGTCAAAAATTGTGTTATGAATATGAAAAAAAAACATGTATAAGTCACAGGACAGAGAGATCTATGCAAAAACTGTGACTTGCACGCTGGAAAATACGGTATATATATACTGTATATATATTAGGGGTGTAACGATACACAAAACTCTTGAGACGAGACGAGACAAATTACAGAGTTCGCGAGAACGAGACGAGATTTTAATATTAGTTCAAGAAAACTTCAAAGATCGGTTTTACCATGATCCCCCAAACTCTGATAGACAAACTATCCACACTTGGACTAAGCCCCTCCATTTGTAACTGG
>JBBPBX010013243.1:32196-52694 GCA_038048925.1 Garcialebias charrua | reverse complement strand
CACTAGGGGGCGCTCGTATGTCAAAAATTCGTAAGTAGGAACACATAGTAAAAAAAAAAATAAAAAAAAAAAAAAAAAATTTTTTTTTTTTTTTTTTTAAATAAATGAATACATGTACAGTACTGGACAGTCACCAAGCACTTAGCCTATCCTAACACAGTTTTTAAAGATGAAGGAATAAGTTGAATTGTCTCCCTTTCACATAAAGGGAGCAAGCTCCCTATGGAGCCTGCAGGGAGGAGGGAGACAATTCAACTGATTCCTTCATCTTTAAAAACTGTGTTAGGATAGGCTAAGTGCTTGGTGACTGTACAGTACTGTACATTTATCTATTTATTAAAAATATACAGTATATACAGTATTTTTATTTTTTATTGTTTTTTATTTATTAATAGATAAATGTACAGTACTGTACAGTCACCAAGCACTTAGCCTATCCTAACACAGTTTTTAAAGATGAAGGAATCAGTTGAATTGTCTCCCTCCTCCCTGCAGGCTCCATAGGGAGCTTGCTCCCTTTATGTGAAAGGGAGACAATTCAACTTATTCCTTCATCTTTAAAAACTGTGTTAGGATAGACTAAGTGCTTGGTGACTGTCCAGTACTGTACATGTATTCATTTATAAAAAAAATAAAAAAAAAAAAGTAAAAAAAAAAAAAAAAAATTTTATTTTTTTTTTTTTTAATGAGATGCATGCTCGTAAGTCCGGGACCTCGTAAGTCAGAGCGCTCGTAAGTCGGGGACTACCTGTATATATATATATACATACTATATATATAGTATATAGTATATACACATATATAATATGTACATACAGACCCTTTCCAAAAAATAGAATATCATGGAAAAATTGTTATCAAAAAAGGCGTTCAATACAGAACAACTGGACTTTATTTGTAACAAACAAGACGTTTCGCTTCTCATCCGAAAAGCTTTATCAATTGAGTTAGGAGACAGTGATTAGGTTTTAGGACATTAGGACATGATTTTATCATGTCCTGGACGACTGAGAATCTTCACCAGCAAAAAGTTGTTATAATTCCATTCAAAAAGTTAATCTTTAATAGATGATAGATTCAGGGCCCATAATTAAAACAATTTCAAGTATTTATTTGTTTATTTTTTTCATAATTTGTTCGTCCAGCTCATGAAACCCACGAAAACAGGATTTAAAATAATTTGAATATTGTGGAGAAATCAGCCCAAATGTTGCAGGTCATGAATGTTTTAAACTGAATGTGACACACTGATCATCTATTAAACTTAAAGCACCTGCACAGGTTTCCATTGGTGTCTTTAAATTGTTTCAGTTTGGTTCAATATGGAGAAGACTGCAGACATAACAACTGTCCAGAAGACCTTCATTGATCCCTCCATAGGATGGGTAAGACACAAAATTTCATAGTTAAGGAGGCTGGCTGTTCACAGAGCGCTGTGTCCAAGCATATCAATGAAAAGTCTAGTGGAAGGACAGGAGAAGATGCACCAGCAAAACAGATGACCGTGGGCTTCAGTGGATTATCAAACAGAGAAGATTCCAGAATCTGACAGAGATCCAGAAGGAGTGGAATGAGGCGGGAGTCACAGCTTCAAGAACCACCACATTCAGACACATCCAGGAGATGGACTACAACTGTTGGGTTCCTCGGTCCTCTTTCCTGATGAAAGTAAAGTGTGCCTTTCATTCAGAAATCAAGGTCTAAGGGTTTGGAGGAAGAAGGGTGAGGAACAGAACCCATACTGCTTGAGGTCCAGTGCAAAATATCCAATTTTTCCATGATTTTTTTTGAAAGGGTCTGTATATTCTCTAAATGGTTTTCAGAATCTGTTGGAATCCTGGCAAAAACCAATGCAGATTTGTTCCTGTCTTTGATTTTATACGTCTACCTTATAATGTTTTGCTAGTTTTTTGATACTTTGTTTAAAAAAAAAATATATATATATATATTTTGTTTTTTTCCTTCTCTTTTTTGTTTTTTATATTGTTTATTGTTGGTTTGTTTATTGTTTAAGGAAATTCTACCATTGCTGTTCATTGTTCTTTAGTTTTAGCAGGTCGCTTTCGTAAATGAGCCCATGAGGTTCAAAAGATTTACCTGACTAAATAAAGGTTGAATGAATGAATGAAAAATATACTGTATATATGAAATAAATAGGAGTCCTATACAAAGACATGAAAATTCAAACAACTGAATGTTTCAACTTTGTGCACATTTTTTCTCTACTTACAAGCTGAGAGGCTTCAGCATTCCCCTGATAACAAAAGAGAAGATGGTTAATATTAGCATTCCATAACTCTTTAGACCTTTCACATTTAAACAATTACAGTATATTCAAAAACGAACAATAAGAAGTTCTGTTAACTTAAAATAAAAGTATTGACTGTTCATCGCTGAGGTTATATGGGCTAACACTTGATTTCAGCTCAGATGTTACTCACCGACCACATGTCCCAAGGTACAGCAGTCTAAAAGACACAAAAACATGTCAACGAGGAAAATACTTGCCATAAAACACATTTCAAACAAATACAGGCTGCTGACTTCAACGGGGGGGAGGACAAAGTAGGACATTGTAAAAAATATATAATGTGAACGCAATTTGGGTATGTGTGAACACGTGAATAGAAAGAGGAATGGAGTAGGGGTGGTCCTGAAGGAGTTGGCAAAGAATGTACCGTATTTTTCGGCATATAAGTCGCAGTTTGGGGTCGCAGAATAACACATCCAGCACCATCACATTGAACACAGGAGCCCCACAAGGATGTGTGCTGAGCCCCCTTCTATTCACCCTGCTAACACACGACTGCACACCATCGTACAGCTCCAACCACTTCATCAAGTTTGCGGACGACACAACAGTGGTGGGTCTCATCAGCAACAACGATGAGACGGACTACAGGAACGAGGTGAGCCGCCTGGCCTTGTGGTGCGGACACAACAATCTCACTCTCAACGTGGAGAAGACAAAGGAGATTGTCGTGGACTTCAGGAAGAGGGATGCACAACATGCCCCTCTGACCATCAACAGCACCGCAGTGGAGAGAGTGGACAGCACCAAGTTCCTGGGAGTGCACGTCTCAAAGGACCTGTCCTGGAGCAGGAACACTGCAGCACTGGCCAAGAAGGCTCACCAGCGCCTCTACTTTCTCCGCAAGCTGAAAAGGGCTGGAGCTTCAACCCCCATCATGTGCACCTTCTACAGGGGTGCCATAGAAAGTGTCCTGACCAGCTGCATCACTGTGTGGTTTGGTGCATGTACTGCATCCTGCCGCAAGAGCCTCCAGCGCATCGTGAGAGCAGCTGAGAAGATCGTCGGCACCTCCTTGCCCTCACTGCAGGACTTACACAGCAACCGCCTCACTCGGAAAGCCCTCTGCATGGCAGGTGATCCCACACACCCACTACACAGCTGCTTCAGACTGCTGCCATCAGGGAGGAGACTGAGGAGTCTCCAGGCTCGAACCAGCAGACTGAGAGACAGCTCTGTTCATCAGGCAGTCAGGATGCTTAACACTCTGCCTGCTCTGCCTCCCCTCCCATTTGAACTGCCTTAACACAAAAAACTTTCTCACACATTACCACACAACACAAAGTTTTTAACACTGGACTCTGTGTCATCAAACGGGTTATTCACTAAACTCTCGGTCATGTGCTCATTCAGTTTGCACTACTTCTCATATTTGCACTGTTTGTATTACATTACTGCCTATAGTCATACTACTGTTTACATTCACTGTTTACATTTATTACTACTGTTTACATTTATTACTACTGTTTACATTTACACTACTTTTATATCTACACTACTGCTGATATATATATATATATATATTTTTTTTTACTAGCCTTATTGCATATGCCACTTTACCTCTATACCAATATCAACTACCTCATACATATACTGTGTACATAAACTTCATATGCTGCTTTGTCACTCTATTACAAATGTCAATGCTAGAACTTTCATTTTATTTTATAGATGTACTTTTTACACTTTTATACTACTATGCAAAAAACTCAGGACAGTATTACACTTTTGTTATTTCATTTTATGCTTATGTTTATTAAATGTTTTAGTGTTTTAGTGTTTGAATGTTTACTGTTGCACCAAGGGACAGAGAGAAATGCAATTTCAATCCTGTGTATGTCCTGTACATATTGCAGTTTTGACAATAAAGTTGACTTTGACTTTGAGTTTTTTGCCTAATTAGCATGTCCTGCGACTTATACAGCGAAGCGACATATTTATGGATTTTTCCCCATATTTTTAGACCAATTTTTGGCTGAGATATGACCGTTTCCATTCATTCTGACAGAAAAAATGGAGCAGTACCACTTTCGGTCACTAGGGGCGGTAAAGGGCCCTCTAGACTTTTGACGACTACCGGTGTACCTGTGTACGGATATTTTAGACCAAAAAAAAGTCCTGCTGGATGGACAGCGTGTGCGTGCACATCATGCTGTAATTTAAAAATAAAATGAAAGTGTTTAACTCCATTCTTGCATCATCCTGGGAGGCTTGACCAAGCTTCAAAGCAGCTCTGCACCGCCTTTGGAAGGAGTGGATGGTGGACGTAGAGCACAGCTTCACGGCTACAGGACGGATGTGCCACACAACGTTCCAGCAGGTCCTGGATGGATGGATAAAGCGTTGACCTCAGTCACTAAAGAATCCATCGTCTGGGTTCAGGAAGGCAGGATGTTTGCTGGACGTGGAGGAGGAAGAGGAGGCAGCTGCATCAACTACCTGTTACCTCAGGAGTTGTCAGAACTCTTCACCAGCGACACAGAGGATGAAGAATTCAACGGGTTTGAATAAAAATAAATTAATAAATAGGTGTTTCTGCCATCATTATGGGCGGGTGAGCGTGTAGTAATTTTAAAGTCGCTTCATTTTGCCATGTTTTAACCGTCAAGGTGCATTTATTAAGAAAAGTTCAGCTGAGACACACCTTTACTAAAATGTCAGCAAACAAATATATATTTTTAGGTGTTTATCTTTTTAAATTTTAAAGAGATGCAGGTTTCTGCTGCGTGTGCACGTTTTGCAGCTCCGACGTAGCGAAACTATTTAAATTCAGCTGATTTGAACATTACGTTCATTTATTAAAGAAAAGTTCAGCTCAGACACACCTTTACTATAATGTCAGCAAACAAATATTTTTTAGGTGTTTATCTTATAAAATTTTAAAGAGATGCAGGTTTCCACTCGCTGCGCGTGCACGCTTCGCAGCACCAACGTAACAAAACTATTTTTTAAATTCAGCTGGTTTGACCATTACATGCATTTAATAAGGAAAAGTTCAGCTCAGACACATCTTTGTTATAATTTTCAGCAAACAAATAATTGTTTTTAAGTTTTAATCTTGTTAAAGTCCTTCCGTGCACGCTCCTGTGGCCATTTTGCAGCCAATCCATTTTTGGCAAAACACCGGCCCACATTTCCGGGTTGTCAGCGGTGACGCATAATAGATGCGACGTGTATAATAATAATAATACATTTTATTTGTAGGCGCCTTTCTTGGCACTCAAGGTCACCTTACATTGTCAATCATAAAAATAAAATAAAATAAACCAGACACAATATTATAAACACAGTAAAAACAAGTTAAATGAATTAAAATAAAAATAAAAAATAAGACAATGCAGTTGATATCAAAGTGCATAGGCTACTTTAAACAGGTGAGTTTTGAGTTTGACTTTGAAATGTGGCAGTGAGTCTGTGTTGTGAATATCAGGTGGGAGTGAGTTCCAGAGCTGGGGAGCAGAGCAGCTGAATGCTCTGCTCCCCATAGTAACAAGACGGGCAATGGGAACAATGAGCTGGATGGAAGAAGAGGATCTGAGGGTACGAGCAGGTGTAACAATGTGAACAATGTCTGAAAGGTATGGAGGAGCGAGGTTGTGGACAGCTTTGAATGTAAGGAGGAGTATTTTGTAATTGATGCGATATGGGATGGGAAGCCAATGAAGCTGTTTTAAAACAGGTGTGATGTGATGGATTGAGGGGGTCCGTGTAATGATACGGGCAGCTGAATTTTGGACCAGTTGTAATTTACGAAGGGTTTTCTGGGGTAGGCCAAAAAGAAGAGAATTACAATAATCTAAACGAGAGGTGACTAGACTGTGAACCAGAACAGCAGTGGAGTGAGGAGTGAGGGAAGGACGGAGACGATTAATGTTTCGAAGATGAAAGTAGGCTGACCGAGTGATATTATTGACATGGGAGGAGAAGGAGAGGGTGCTATCAAGGATGACACCCAAATACTTAACCTGATGGGAGGGAAAAATGGAAGTTATCAACTGTAATGGAGAAGATATGAAGTTTGTTTAGTATATGTATGGCGGAAAATACGGTAGTAGAGGTGAAGAGAGTGTCAGATAGGGTGATGTGTCTGAAGGTAGAAGTAGAAGGTCTGATGCTAAACATAGTCAGTGGTTGTGCTCCACAGGTTGGATGTGATGGGGAGGAGAAAGATCTGGATGAAGTGATAGAGAGTATTCCCAGGGAGGAAAGAGTGGTGATTGGAGCAGACCTGAATGGACATGTTGGTGAAGGAAACAGAGGATGAGGAAGTGATGGGTAGGTTTGGTGTCAAGGAAAGAAACCAGGAAGGACAGATGGTGGTGGATTTTACCAAGAGAATGGAAATGGCTATAGTCAATACCTATTTCCAAAAGAGGGAGGAACATAGAGTGACCTATAAGAGTGGAGGAAGGAGTACACAGGTCGACTACATTCTGTGTAGAAGAGGAAACCTGAGGAGATTGGAGACTGTAAGGTTGTAGCAGGGGAGAGCGTGGCCAGACAGCATCGGATGGTTGTGTGTAGAATGACTGTTGTTGTGAAGAAGAGAAAAAGAGTAAAATCAGAGAAGAAGACCAAATGGTGGAAGAGGGGCCAAGATGGTGTAGTGGCTAGGGAATCAGACTTGGGATCCGAAGGACCCAGGTTCGAACCCCGGCCACGGCACACCTTGGGGTGTCTATGAGTGCACATCTATTTTCCCCAGCTCCCCGGGCGCTGACTACGGCTGCTCACTGCACCACCTGGTGGTGGTTGGGTTAAATGCAGAGGCCAATTTCGTCTGTCAAGTATGGGAAACATACACAGATGACAAAAATGTGACATTTCATTTATATGAAGAAGGAAGAATGTTGTGAGAAATTCAGAGAGGAGCTGTTAAAGGCTCTGGGTGGTAAGAAAGAGCTTCCAAGTGACTGGGCTACTACAGCAACAGTAATTAGAGAGACAGGTAGGAAGGTACTTGGTGTGTCATCTGGACAGAGAATGGATGATAAGGAAACCTGGTGGTGGAATAGTGAAGTGCAGGATGCCATTCAAAGAAAGAGATTAGCCAAGAAGAAATATGACAGTGAGAGGACTGAAGAGAGGAGACAGGAATATAAGGAGATGGGACATAGAGCAAAGAGGGAAGTAGCTAAGGCAAAGCAGAGGGTGTACAATGAGTTGTATGGGAGACTGGACACTAAAGGCCCCAGTATAGCCCTGCGTTGGGCCAAACGCCGCTCGACGCTATGCACACGCCGCGGCACAAGCCTTTGAACACGGGCGTGAACGCGCCAAGCTCAAATTTTACGATCGCTTACGCGCGCGCGTTGTCTCACAATAAACTGCCCGGCGGCGGACTGTTTTGTGACACAAATGTATTAAATTCACCTTCTTCATCCCTGATCTGGACTTTTCTTTTGTTTTTTTGCCAAAAGTCAAGTGATCGCTTCCTCCTCCGATGAGGAGGAAATGAATAAATTTGTCACGAGCGAACTAAACTCATGTCCAACGTGGCTGCGCAAGGTTCTAAATATTTCCTGGTGTTCTGGTGTGCTGGACCAGCGCTCCCTGTTTTTATTTTATTTTTTAGAACTTTTCATTAACATATAAACACAGAAAACCGCTGCGCAGCCCGTGCCTTTTTTCCCCCCACCCGACCTGTCAATCAATTCAGTAGGCGTGTCAGCAAATGACCAATCAGCGACCTCAATTTGTCCCGTAGGTAAACGCTCCGCCCTGCTGTTGCTGCTGGAGCCTCACGCTGAGCTATACTGTGAACTGTCTGCGCGCAGCACGCGCGCGTCGAGCGGCGTTCGGCCCAACGCAGAGCTATACTGCAACCTTAAAGAGGGCGAGAAGGACTTGTACCGATTGACAAGACAGATGGATCAGGCTGGAAAGGATGTGCAGCAGGTTAGGCTCGTTAAATAATAATAATAATAATAATGAATTCAATTTATAACGCACTTTTCATTAATGAAAATCTCAAAGTGCTACAAAGTGCAACAGAATTAAATGTCAATAAAACAAGTAATAAAACAAGTAAAATCAATAACAGTATCAACTAAGATCAAAGATAGAATCATGAGGAGGCAGAGTATGCTTGGTTAAAAAGAAAGGTCTTCAAGCCGCTCTTAAAGTCAACCAGTGACTGTGGAGCTCTTAGGCAGTCAGGAAGAGAGTTCCACAGGCGGGGGGCAGCCACACTGAAAGCCCGGTCTCCCATGGTCCTTAATTTGGTTCTCGGAATGTGAAGTAGATGACTGTTCTGTGACCGTAGAGACCGGGTGGATGAATATGGTGCAAGAATATCCTTCAGATAATCTGGTGAAGCTCCATGTAAGCATTGATGTGTAATGAGAGCAGTTTTGTACTGAATTCTGTAGGTGACAGGAAGCCAATGAAGGTTATGGAGAATGGGTGTAATATGTTCAAATTTACGAACTCTCAACAAGATCCTTGCTGCACTGTTTTGAATATATTGAAGTTTCTGAAGGTTTTTACCAGGGATTCCAATAAACAGGGAGTTGCAGTAGTCGAGCCTGGAGGAGACAAAAGCATGGACGAGTTTCTCAGCATCGGAAAAAGTTAGGGATGGGCGAAGTCTGGAGATGTTTCAAAGATGGAAAAAGCAGGTTTTAAACAGAAGCTTAATGTGATTTTCAAATGTTAAAGACAGGAATGGTAATGTTCTAACAAGTAAAAGGAGTGTGACGGGAAGATGGAAGGGGAGCTAATGAATGAAAATAATGAAAGAGAAGGGGGAATTCAAGATTCATTCATTCATTCAACCTTTATTTAGTCAGGTAAATCTTTTGAACCTCAAGGGCTCATTTACGAAAGCGACCTGCTAAAACTAAAGAACAATGAACAGCAGTGGTATAATTTCCTTAAACAATAAACAATAAACAAACAAACAATAAACAATAGAAAACAAAAGAGAGAAAAAAAAAACAAAAGAAAGTTTTTTTTTTTTTTTTTTTTTACAAAGTATCAAAAAACTAGCAAAACATTATAAGGTAGACGTATAAAATCAAAGACAGGAACAGATCTGCATTGGTTTTTGCCAGGATTCCAACAGATTCTGAAAATCATTTAGAGAAGTCAAGGTCGAGAGCTTCAGATCTTTTTGTAAGATATTCCAGGAAACAGGAGCAGAGTAGGAGAAGGCTGTAGAAGATGGCTGTAGAATGCTGTATGGATGGGTAAATGAGAGACAGCTTGTGTTATTCATTCATTCATTCATTCAATCTTTATTTAAACAGGTTAGTCCCTATGAGCCACGAGGATTCATTTACAAGAGAAACCTCAATTTTAACTAAGAGTGATGACAACAAATTATAAGAGCTTTGAGTGTCTTGATAGGGCTATATAAGTACCGTCCATTTAACATTTACCAAGAAAACAATTCTTGCTGAAATTATCTGAAACAAAAGGTGGAAATGAGTGCAAAAAATAGAAACAAACTGAAAAAAGCTCAAATTAGCATAAAACTGCTAAACAGTAACTGAAATAGCAGAGAAGCAGAAACGTGCAGAAATAGACTGATAGGAGCTGAATAAATGTTGCAAGCAGATCTAGAGATATGAAGAATGAACTCAATTAATTTCTTATGAGAAACAAAAGGACAGAAAAAGGTTAAATATTTCCAATAGGATAAAGTTGCAAGTACAGACTCATAGCATTGTTTTTCATAAAGAATTGAACATTCTGAGTGATGGTTTCTTGAAATAGCACAAAATGCCAAACAAATAAGAAAATTCAGAGGGTATGTACAAAGGTAGAAGTAGAAGGTCTGATGCTAAACATTGTCAGTGGTTATGCTCCACAGGTTGGATGTGATGTGGATGTGGAATCTCACTTTCAGTAAGATGGCGCCCGTGTACGGGGCTTGCAATCCACCTCTGCTGACGGTGTTCGGATTTATTGTGTTTTGTTCGTTTTTCATCTGGGACATAAACGCGCTACTGGTATATGATCGACAACAGCTCCTGCATCGTTGTTTTTCCTGCCACTGATGTAGCTTATTTGGATCATTATGAGAACCTCTTCCCCTGCTGCTGGCAGACCTGCCTGTTTACCTACGTTGCGCCCCTCACCTGCCTGCCCCGAGATATCGCTCCAGATGCTGGGAAAACGAGCTGGCCAGCTGGAGAAGCTCAAAGCCCTGTGTGCTGCATCTTCCTCTCCAGCTGATGGTCATGGTTTCCATCACCAGCTTCCCGCGTGCCCAGACCAGGTAAACAACGGGAGTTGTCGGCTGGTGCGGCTCACTGCTCGACCCGGAGATGCTGTTACTGAAAATCTGCGGCCGCTGGCACGCGCTCACTCCACCGCTACTCGAACCACCTCGGATAATATCAGGATGTGTGTGGTCAATGCAAGATCTGTCACCAACAAAACTTTCATCCTCAGGGATTACTTTCAAAAGCACAATTTGGACTTTTTCTTCATCACAGAATCTTGGATGTCGCCGGGTGAGTCCAGCGCCTTGACAGAATTATTACCACCGAACTGTCTGTATTTTAGTGACCCGCGGCCATCAGGTCGTCGCAGTGGTGGATTATTAACAATATTCAAATCAACTTTTGACTGTAAACAACTGCCCATCCCGGTTTCCTCTCCAATTTTGAAATGACTGTAAGTAAGTAAGTAAGTAAGTTTTATTTATATAGCACATTTCACAGACATGAGAGTCACAAAGTGCTTCACAAAAGGAAAAATAAAATCATAAAATCACAGAAAAATAAAATCACAGAGATACTATACAAAAAGGTAAAACATAACAAGCTCTAAAAACAATGTACAAAGTTAACCAAACGCCTGTCTGAAGAGATGAGTCTTAAGACTGTTTTTAAACTGTCTTTGAACTTGGCCATTCATCTGCGACTTTATGTGCACTCGTTTACCGTCCACTTTGATCTAAGGATTTCATGAATTAATTTTCTGATTTCTTGTCTGAAATCACACCAAAATTTGATTATGTTATCATTATTGGGGATTTTAATTTGCATGTGTGCTGTCATGAGAAGCCCTTGGTTAAGGAATTTTTAAATTTATTGGACTCATTGAATCTAAATCAGCATGTAAACGGTCCCACCCAAGAGCGCAGACATACACTGGACCTTGTTTTAACTTGTGATGTGACTGTTACTAATCTTGAAATTGGTGATAATGTGTTTTCAGACCACATGCCAGTCCGGTTTGAATTCACCGTCCCCAATCTAATTCCGAAGCCGTGCGTTGCTGCAAGTCGCAGCCGGGCCATTAACCACTTCACTGCCGCACGTTTCGCAGATGTTTTAACTCTGAAATGATCATTCAGCCGCCGGTGTTTCTCTCCACCACTGAGGATCTGACATCCCATTTCAACTCTGTCTGTTTAAAGGCTTTGGATCATGTTGCTCCTGTTAAAACTAGAAAATCGAAACTCAGAGCAGAACCTTGGCCGAATGACGTCACCAAGGCCGTTAGGCAGCAGTGCAGGAGGGCGGAGCGCAAATGGAGAAAAGACAGGTTGCAAGTCTCTTTTCAGATACTAAAAGAGAGTTGGCTCAGCTCAGACACACCTTTTTGGCGCCGTTATCAGAAAGCAGTAAAAATGGCTAAATATAAATATTTCTCTGATATCATTGCCTCAAACTCTCACAATCCACGAGTTCTGTTCTCTACCCTAAACTCTGTTCTCCATCTCACTGAACCATCACCTCTGGAAGCCCCGACTGAGCTGTGTGAGAACTTCTTACATTTCTTTGTAGAAAAAATTGCGACCACCCGGGCTCTCAAGATCCATCCATCCCACCTGAATCTGTTGCTGTATTGTGTACCATTTTGAACCAGTCTCTCTGTCTTCTCCAGAGTAGGTCATGTGCAACCTGAAACCATCTGGTTCCCCCTTTGATGTGGTCCCCTCTCTGCTACTGAAGGAGGTTTTCCTATTCTAGGTCCTTCCATTCTTGCAATTGTGAATAGCAGTTTATCCACTGGAGTGGTGGCAAAAATCTTTAAACATGCTGCTGTTCAACCTCTACTGAAAAAAAAAAAAAAACCTTGACCTCTCAGTGGTATCCAACTTCAGGCCTGTCTCCAGACTCCCATTTGTTTCTAAACTTCTGGAAAAAAATATTTGAGTCCCAGTTGAAGTGCTTCCTAGAGGATCACGCTATCCTTGAGTTATTCAAATCTGGCTTCAAACCTCTCCACAAAACTGAAACTGCCCTACTGAAGGTTTGTAATGACATCTTATCCACAGACACTGGTGAGTCTGTGCTGCTTGTCCTATTGGACCTTACATTCCCTTTTGACACCATCAACCATGAGATAATAATAATAATAATGAATTCAATTTATAACGCACTTTTCATTAGTGAAAATCTCAAAGTGCTACACACATTGAATGCTACACACATTCATACACCGGTAGCGGCAGACTACCATGCAAGGTGCTTTCCAGTCCTACCGGGAGCAACTCAGGGTTAAGTGTCTTGCCCAAGGACACAACAACACATGGTGTGGGGAATCGGGATTCGAACCGCCAACCTTCCGATCGAGGGACGACTGCCATTACCACTACGCCACGGCCGCCCCATAAGCAAGATCCTCATTGCTAGGTTGGAGCAGCGGGTGGGCATCACAGGGTCTGCTCTCCATTGGTTCAGATCCTACCTACCTCGCTAACAGATCCTTTTGTGTTTCCATCAAAGATTTTAGTTCTGCAGCGGCAGCGCTTAAATGGAGGTTTCGCAGGGTCCATCCTGGGTCCTCTCCTATTCTCTTTATACCTGCTGCCACTTGGTGCTATTTTCCAGAAACACAACATACCTTTTCACTTCTACAACAATGACTGTCAAATGTACTTCCCCCTAAGACAAAATGGTACATGCTCTATTCAACCTCTGCTCGACTGCCTGGCTGACATCAGGGACTGGATGGATTTAAATTTCTTAAGTTTCAATGAAAAGAAGTCTGAAGCCATGTTGTTCCCTCCCAACGACACAATCTCAAACCACAGCATCAACCTTTCTGCTCTAGCCCTGTCTGAAAAACAAAAAGTCACAAATCTGGGAGTGATAATGGATCCTTCCATGAAACTCAACAGTCATGTAAACATGATCATTAAATCCTGTTTTTTCCAGCTGAGGCGACTGTCTAAGCTGAAGCCCATATTATCCAAAAGTAACCTGGAGACAGTAATACACACATTTATCACATCTAGGCTTGATTACTGCAATTCACTCCTGTTTGGTATCAGTCAGGCACCATTGCACGATTACAACTGGTCCAGAACACAGCAGCCTGATTTTTAACCAGTACAGGCAAAAGAGAGCACATTACACCAGTCTTGGCCTCCCTGCACTGGTTCATCTTCAAATCCAGTTCAAAATTCTCTGTATGTCTACAAATCACTGAACAGTCTCCCCCCGCCCCCAGCTCTCTGATTTGCTACACTCGTATGTCCCACCACGTTCTCTGAGGTCAGCGGACCAGTTACTTCTCACAGTTCCAGGAACTCGTCTTAAACTCAGAGGTGACAGGACCTTCTCTGTAGCAGGACCAAGACTTTGGAACGAGTTACCTCTGCTTGTCGGACAGGCCCCTCCCTCTCAGTTTTCAAATCCCATTTAAAGACTCACTACTACTCTGTTGCTTTCAACACCTGATGATCTGTGTTTGGTCACAGGGCGGCCGTGGCACAGTGCTAATGGCAGTCGACCCCCGATCGGAAGGTTGGAGGTTCGAATCCCGCATCCGCCCACCATGTGTCGTTGTGTCCCTGGGCAAGACACTTAACCCCAAATTGCTCCCGGTAGGTCTGGATGGCGCCTTGCAAGGCAGTCTACCACTACCGGTGTATAAATGTCTGTATGAATGGGTGGATGGTTGGTATTGTAAAGCGCTTTGGGGCTCCTCACAGGGGGCTGGAAAGCGCTATATAAATAAGCTCCATTTACCATTTACCATTATATTTATTATCTGTAACGATTTTCTGTCTACCGTATATTTTGTTTTTTACTTCATTTTGTATGTTGCCTATGTGTTGCCTGTTGTTTGTTTGTTTGTACAGCACTTTGGTTAGCCTTGTCACTGTTTTAAGTGCTCTATAAATAAAATTGTATGGTATGGTATGGTATGGTATGTTATGGTATGGTATGGTATGGTATGAATGCTTGGGGAAAATAAAAGAATAGAATAAATTCTTTCAAAGTTAAACTTAGGGGTGGGGACTAGAAAAAAATTACAGACACGCAAATGGTCAAAGAGAAGCCACAAGAGAGTAGAAAATTAGTTGAAATTGACAGAATAGACCAGCTTTTAAATAAAATGAACATCCTTAGACTGTAAGGATGGTACCTCTCTGTCAGTTCCCGGTGTCTGTACTCCCTAGTGCCTCCCAGTAATTACCCTGATCAGTTCCACCTGTGTGTCCTCCAGTTTGTAATTTGTCTTGTCTAGTCTACATGTACATAAGCCCTGGTTCTTGTCCCATTCTTTGTTGGTGCATCGTCTGGTATCATCCTGTGTCCTTCGCATATCCTGACCTGTAAGGGTTTTGCTTTCACATCTGCTGTTTATTTCTAATAAAGAGTTTATTGTACTTCGTGGCCTCTGTGTCCTGTCTACACAAATGGGTTTGTTCCTGTTCAGCTCAGCTTTAAAACCCTGACCGTATGCACAGACCAAAACCAAAACCCAGCAGGCAGAGTTCCTCTGCTTCACTTACCTATTATCTAGAGCAGTGTTTTTCAACCTTTTTTGAGCCAAGGCACAGTGTTTTCATTGAAAAAATCACGAGGCACACCACCAACCAAAATTGTAAACAAAGATACTCTGTATCCACCTATATTAAATATATAGTCATTCTTATCAAAGTGTCTTGAATAGGAATGAAATAAACATGAAAATGTATTTTTATCATATTTTATATTTCTTATTTCAAATTGCACTTAACATGAAATTGCACTTGACATGTCTTCAAATACACCCGAACAATGCCACAACAATGTGGTCTTAAATTTAAAGAGGTTGTAGACTTCAAAGTGTTTTACAAATTAATTCTGTCCACAAGCATTCTGTTGTTAGCCATTCTCTCTACATTTTTCTCGCACTCGCTTACTGTAGTGTGAAACCTGTGCATGTTTGGATGAACACAAAGCTGATATTCTGGCAGGAATTGAAGAAAGACACACACAAAGCTCTTCCTCAACAGCTCTCAGTCTCTCTCTATTTTTGGTTTTTATGGTAGTTAGGCTGGAGAAGCTCACTTTGCACAGATATGTTGTGGAAAATGGGAGCAATGTCAAAATAGCTATGAAACAGCAAGGTCTTATGCTCCGCTCCCATTTTCTCACAGCTGCAAATATGCGGCTTTTCACAGGTCTTGTCTTCACAAAGTTTACCATCTGCACTAGGGCTGTAGTGATACAGTAATCTCACGATATGATACACGATATTCTGCTCACGATACAATATATATTGCGATATTCAGCGAATGATACAATTCAATACAATACTGCGATTTTCTGAAAGATTTTAAAGGGACAGAGTGATTTTGGTGACATTTTGAGACTGTTATAGACTTGGATTTAATTAATTTAACTGAAAACTGATTAAAAGCACCAACTACACAATACTTGGCTCTGGTTGGACATGGACACAGACTTAAAGTCGACAGTTGGACAAAATGAATCAAAGAAGTTGTGAGAAAACATGTTTCTTTCAATTGAAACAGTAAAAACTGTAGCTTACATGCATTTGTAAAGTAAATAAAGTGCACCAAGTGCCCTGCTCTGAATAGTTTGAAACCTTTTTAACCTTGACACTTAACATCTGAAGGAATCACTCTTAGTGCTTGGTAAGTAAACAGTAATATGACTTCTCCAAAACAGTCTATAATTCAAGTAATGAAGAACATTTAACTTCAAATGCACCATCTTAGCAGAGCAGCTTAAGGCCTGTAGATAGACCCTGACTAATAAGTGAACTCTAAACAGAAAGTCTACTCTGCAGACCAAGTGAGCTACATTCTCCTCAGATTTCTGTTTAGAAATAGAATCTGATGGACGTGCTCTGAGAGAAGTGCACTTCTCGGCGCAGTGATGATATCTCCAGGGGTGGAGAAGACTCTCTCTGAGGATACACTGGTGTCAGGGATGCAGAGGTATCTAAAAAAAAAAGCCAAGTCTGGTCCTCTGGACATTCAAAAAAAAAAATATATATATATATATTTTTTTTAAGGTACGATACTTGCAGATGTATATCAATTTTTTTCTAGGAAAGAAAAAATTGATATTTATCGCGATATCGATATTTTTACACACCCCTAATCTGCACAACATCATTCAACACAGGAGCCAGGTCTGCTGGTAAAGTCTTGGCCATGAGGGTCTCACGGTAATTATATAATTGTAATTATAATGTATATAATAATTTAGTGGTTGAAAAACACTGCTCTAGGACCCCCTCGGGACACAAGAGGTGAGAGCTTGGGTCTTCTGCGGCAGGATCTTCAGAGACAGGATCTTCTGCAGCAGGATCAGGAGCTGACATGGAACACAAGGACGTGGAACTCGGATAATTTGCGGGAGGATCTTTTACAGCAGGATCAGAAGTTGACATGAAACACGAGGATGTGGAACTCTGATCTTCTGTGGCAGGATCTTCTGAGACAGGAACTTCTGCGGCAGGATCAGGAGCTGACGTGGTGCATGGGGAACTTTGAGACGTGGGACTCTGATCTTCTGGAGGCGCAGCAGGCGTAGGACCCCTCGGAGGAGCAGCTGGCATGGGACCCTCAGTGGATGTAGAGGCGTCGGAAGACCTGGGACCTTCAGTAGACATAGATGCATCGGCAGACCTGGGACAATCAGTAGACATAGATACCTCTGTAGAGGCGGCTGGGACTTTGGCGGCTGGGACTTCGGCGGCTGAGTCTTCGGCGGCAGTGAAGGCCTCTACAAGCCAGGACAGGCCAGGCAGGCAGCCTGGATGGGATGTAGGACTTGAACAGGTCATGGAGTCAGGACGGGTAGTGGACCCGGGACAAGACGTAGAAGCAAGAACCCCATCAGGCGGACCTGGATGGGGAGCGGATCCAAGGCGAGCTGGACATGTAGGCTGAGTAGGACCCTCGCCTGACGCAGAGACTACAGGTGGAATAGAGACTCCGGGGACTGTAGTGGGAGCCATTACAGGGGTTGCAACAGGTGTGGGGTTGTCTGTAGGGGGAGTAAGAGAGTCAGTGACTGAAGAGTCTGGGACAGTCAGGGACAGGAGGGTCTGGATCTGAACCTGGAAACAGGACTGGTACTGGGACAGAGTCAGGATCTGTTTTCAATGTTCTTATTCCAATAATAAGCTGATGATATTCTGGGGTTAGGATGAAACCAGGTTGGGAGTAGTGCATTAACAGAATAACCGAGTTTTCGACAGATCGAGTGCTTTGACTTCTATCGAGGCTTTTTTGTCCACCTCGACTACCCGTAGTGACGTCATCACGTGATAAAAACAGAGCGCGCGGTAGCTTTTAGCTTTTAGTAGACGCTACAAAATGGATTCCTTTGTGCGCACGGATCTATGAAGCTGGTCCAGTCTTGTCAAAAAGGTAAAACAGTTTATAATTTTATAAATTGCGCCACTCATTGAAACATCCTGTTGACGTTCTTTGCTCTGACCACCGTAGTAGATTGTTGTGACAGCAGAGGGCAGTGTTGCATTGCAGGTCCCATATATAACACGGTCGAAACGGCTTCATCTCTCTCGTTTCACAAACAAAAAAACAAATATTCATCTCTCTAGAGCTACCAAAAACCTATAAACACAATCTCTAAAAGTAAACCTAAATTGCACAGCTGCAGGCGGTGGTACGGTGTGGCTGTGGCCCCATTTGTTTTTTAAGTTTCGGTTTTCATCGCCTTATACTTTCACTTTTAATATTATTAATATAACTAATAGTTTTGTTTTTCCTGTGACTTATGTGCAGTATGATAAATGATAGGAGCATAATAAATGCTCCCAATGCTTTGTTGGTCTTTTTTTTCTTTTTGTAAAGACGTTTTTAGGCATTTATATTTATTTATTTATTTTGCATCGTAAGACACTGTGACGTCATCGGCTACTCGAGCGTCGTTCGAGTTTTTTTATGTTAATGTCGAGGTTAAAAATTATGTACTCGTTCAGAGTCAGAGAGTCAGAGTCAGAGAGTCTTTATTGTCATTTGCACCGCATGTGGTACATGAGATGAAAACGAGATTATGTACACGAGGTCCCAGTTACATCCAACAACAAATGAAAGAGAAAAACAGTAATAACATCGAGAACTAACTAAGAAAAACATCAACTAGTAATACACTAAGCCTAATATAGTGGGAATAAACAGCAGCACGAACATGAGTTTGTATGAGCAGATGGTCACAGATGAACACAGATGAACACAGCAACAAGAAAACAGATCAGCATCAGTATGATGTGATATTTTGCAGTGTTTATTTTTATTTTATTTTTATTTATTCATGAGTCTAACAGCCTCAGGGTAGAAGCTGTTCCTCAGTCTAGTGGTTCTACACTTGATGCTCCTCAACCTCCGTCCTGAGGGGAGTGGGGCAAAGAGTGAGTGTGCTGGGTGAGTGAGGTCTTTCATGATGCAGGTGGCTCTTTTCCTGCATCTGGAGGTGTAAATGTCTGTGATGGTGGGGAGACTGACTCCAACAGACTTCTGTGCAGCCTTCACCACTCTCTGCAGAGCTTTCCTCTCTTCAACTGTGCAGCCTCCATGCCACACGTTGATGCTGGAGCACAGGACGCTCTCCACTGCACACCTGTAGAAGGAGGTGAGGACTGGGCTGCTCAGACCAGCTCGTCTCAGCCGTCTGAGGAAGTAGAGTCTCTGATGACCTTTCTTGATCAGGCTGGTGGTGTTGTTGCTCCAGCTGAGGTGATTCATTCAACCCCTAGTTGGGAGTTTTAGAATCTTTCTGCAAATCAGAGTACAATGTCTAAACAGTTCAGGTTATTTTTAGCAGAGGAGCGGAGATTTTGTAGAATCTGTTTTATTTGAGATAAATCATTGGGTTGGAGCTGAGAAGTCTTGGGTCCAGTCTTAAGATGAGCTCTATGCAGGGGTGAGGTGTCGAAGTCTGCCCTCACTGGAGAGTTGGGAGGTGAGGCGTCAGGACCCGCCCCCGTAGAGACACCAGGACTAGGTTCAGGATGCTCAATCCCACCAGACTGAGCAAGGAGCAGCTTGGAGTGATTGTGAGGTGTCGGCTTCCACCCTCACCGGAACCCTGGGAGGTGAGGCGACGGGAACCGCCCTTGCGGAGACACCAGGACTGGTTTTAGGGGACTCAGTCTCACCGGACTGAGCAGGAGCAGCTTGGAGTGATGGTGAGGCATCGGACACTGCCCTCACCAGAACCCTGGGAGGTTAGGCAACAGAACCCCTCCCCACTGAAGCACCAGGATTTCTTTCTGGAAGCTCGGCTCCACCAAGCCGAGCTGGAATTGTAAAAGGTGTCGTAACGAGCACCATGGACCACTTCGGAGTTCAGTTTCTGCTGCTCTGGCAGAGGCAACCAGGCTAAGGGGCAGGAATAGAGCAGAGCTCGTCCTCCGGCTCTGCGTCCATCCCATATAGCCAAACGGAGCTGGGGATGAAGAGGAACTGGACTTGCTAGTCAGGCGGTCCACCTGAAGCTGGGACCTTCTTTTTTCTTCGAGGACCAGGAGGGGAGAAGGCAGGATCTCCACCTCCTGGCAGTAGCCTCCTGGTGTCAGAACAATTTTTGTTTTCATTTACACTTTATTTACCTAGGTAGTCTCATTGAGCCACGAGAACTCATTTTCACGAAAGACCTGTTTTTGGGAGCAGATGATGGGGGTTAAGGGCCTTTCTCAGGTGCTCAGATTGGGGCGAATGAGGGTGGAGGCAGGTGTGGGTGTTTAACCTTTTTCTACCCACAATTTTTTATGTTGTCGGTACCAGGGCTTGAACCGGCGATCTTCCGATCACCGTCTCACCGTCTCTAACCTCTGTGCCACCACTCCCCCTAGGTTTGGTTTCCAAGTCCAGGGTTGGACCTGGAAACTGCCGCACCAGATCACGGTTTCCTCCATCTGCGTGGGCTCTAGAGCTGTGTTTTTCAACCCTTGTGCCTAGGCAGACTAGTGTACCGCGAGTGATCGTCAGGTGTGCCTTGGAAATTAT
>JBBPBX010013243.1:17003-27273 GCA_038048925.1 Garcialebias charrua | reverse complement strand
CCACCATAAATGGTGTTGGTCTCGTACCTCTTTCCCCCCCTGAGACGCCGGATGGTGGACCAGAATCGCCTCGAAGCCGTACGGAAGTCATTCTCCATGGCCTCTCCGAACTCCTCCCACGCCCGAGTTTTTGCCTCAGCAACCACCCGAGCCGCATGCCGCTTGGACTGCCGGTACCTATCAGCTGCTTCCGGGGTCCCACAAGCCAAAAAGGCCCAATAGGACTCCTTCTTCAGCCTGACAGCATCCCTCACTGCCGGTGTCCACCACCGGGTTCGAGGGTTGCCACCACGACAGGCACCAACAACCTTGCGGCCACAGCTCCGATAAGCTGCCTCGACAATAGAGGCGCGAAACATGGCCCACTCGGGCTCAATGTCCCCCGCCTCCCTCGGAACGTGTTCAAAGCTCTCCCGGAGGTGGGAGTTAAAGCTCCGTCTTACGGGAGACTCTGCCAGACGTTCCCAGCAGACCCTCACAATACGTTTGGGTCTGCCAGGTCTGACCGGCATCCTCCCCCACCATCGGAGCCAACTCACCACCAGGTAGTGGTCAGTTGACAGCTCCGCCCCTCTCTTCACCCGAGTGTCCAAGACATGCGGCCGCAGATCAGATGAGACGACAACAAAGTCGATCATCAGTTCCAATGTTGGTAATTCAAAGACATTGTTCTCTCTCCTTCACCGTTCTGTCTCATCTCCTAACTCTCTACCCTCTCACATGGTTTCTACAGAATTTTGCAACTCCCTGATGTCATATTTCAATGAAAAGATTATTTCAATTCATAAACACCTTGGACCAAATACTGCCCCCAGCATCCTTGTTGAACTCCCCCCTCCCTCCCTCCCTTTCTCTGTCTTCTCCCTCCCCTCTGCTGATGACATTGCTGACATTATCAGCAAGTCCAAGTCCTCATCCTGTCAACTTGACCCATTTCCCACAGTTCTTGTTAAATCCTGTCTCCCGTCTCTGCTCCCTATCATCACTAATATCATCCACTCCTCCCTAACCTCTGGCATTGTTCCCACAGCCTTCAAATCTGCTGCCATCACCCCCATCATCAAGAAACCAGGTCTTGACTTCACCAACTTCAGTAATCTTCGTCCAATCTCCAATCTGCCCTTCATCTCCAAGATCCTTGAAAAAACTGTTGCTAGTCAACTTCACTCTCACCTGTCCAACAACAACATTTATGAAGAGTTTCAATCTGGATTTCGCCCCCACCATAGCACCGAAACAGCTCTAGTAAAAATTACTAACGACCTTCTTCTTGCTGCTGACTCTGGTCTTCTGTCCATCCTCATTCTTCTTGATCTAAGTTCTGCCTTCGACACCATCTGTCATTCTATCCTCCTCAACAGACTAACCTCCATCGGCATCTCAGGTACCCCGTTAGACTGGTTCAACTCCTATCTCTCTGACCGCACTCAATTCATTCAGCTTAAATCCTTCCGTTCCCAGTCTTCCCCCGTCTCCACGGGTGTCCCCCAAGGCTCTGTCCTCAGACACCTCCTCTTCATCATGTACCTCCTTCCTCTAGGTCATATCTCCCGGAAATACGGCATCCATTTCCACTGTTATGCTGATGACACGCAGCTCTACTTGTCATCAAAACCTAACTCCACCCACCCACCCTCCATCCTCACCGACTGTCTCAACGAGCTAAATCACTGGTTTTCTAACAATTTCCTTCAACTAAACAGCAACAAAACAGAAATCATTCTTGTTGGTACCAAAAACTCTATTTCAAAATCAGAACATCTTCTCGTCCCCCTTAACAACTCTCTGCTATCCCCCTCCCCTCAGGTCAAGAGTCTCTGTGTCATCCTCGACACCACTCTCTCCTTCACTTCACACATCAACAATATTACTCGGTCTGCCTATTTCCACCTCCGTAATATTAACCGTCTCCGTCCTTCTCTCACACCCCGCTCCACAGCCATCCTGGTGCACAGTCTTGTGACTTCCCGTATCGATTACTGCAACTCCCTTCTCTATGGCCTCCCCAACAAATCTCTCCACAAGTTACAGATGGTCCAGAACTCAGCTGCCCGTGTCATCACTCAAACCTCCTACTATAACCACATCACTCCTGTCCTGCAGCAGCTCCACTGGCTCCCGGTTAAATCACGCATCATCTTCAAAATTCTACTTCTCACGTTCAAATCTATCCACAACCTTGCCCCTCCTTATCTATCTGACCTCCTACAAATCTCCATCCCATCACGCTCTCTCAGATCCTCCTCTTCGCTACATCTCCATGTACCCTCTGCCCGCCTCTCCACCATGGGGAGCAGGGCCTTCACCTGCTCTGCCCCTCACCTCTGGAACGCTCTACCACCAGACCTTCGAAACGCCACCTCCCTTTCTCTGTTCAAGACTGCCCTGAAAACACATCTCTTTAGACTAGCTTATCTCGTCTGCCCTCATACATCTCCTCCTACATGTCTTTGCGTGAGTGCAGCTACAGCGTGCACTCTCAGGACATGATTACCTGCAGTGTTCCGTCAGTGAGGACTGAACTTGGAAAAAGGGCCTTCTCCTACTCCGCTCCTGCTTCATGGAATATCTTACAAAAAGATCTGAAGCTCTCGACCTTGACTTCTCTAAATGGTTTTCAGAATCTGTTGGAATCCTGGCAAAAACCAATGCAGATTTGTTCCTGTCTTTGATTTTATACGTCTACCTTATAATGTTTTGCTAGTTTTTTGATACTTTGTTAAAAAAAAAAAAAAAAACTTTTTTTTTTCTCTCTTTTGTTTTCTATTGTTTATTGTTTGTTTGTTTATTGTTTAATGAAATTCTACCACTGCTGTTCATTGTTCTTTAGTTTTAGCAGGTCGCTTTCGTAAATGAGCCCATGAGGTTCAAAAGATTTACCTGACTAAATAAAGGTTGAATGAATCATTAACTTTACTAAATGTATTTTATATTATTTTGTATTTTATATTCTTTATCTATTTTATATTTCAATTTGTTACTGCTGATGTTTGAACTGTGTTTGTTTGTTAAGTGTCCTTGGGTGTCCTGAAAGGCGCTTTTAAATAAAATAATAATAATTATTATTATTAATAAAAAATCTTTGAATCCTTAGTTCCCCCTTGGGATCAAAAAGTATTTACCTATCTTTGGTGATGTAGAGTAGCCAGGTACTTGAGGCCAAATTTAATATTAACACAACTAAAGTGTGCCTCCAAGTCTTTTCTTTTCTTACTCAAACTGTTAACCACCCAAGAGAACTTTGACATATTAGCTCGCATGATATGTAGCTGGTCGTTATGCACATTGTTCATTTCACCTAAATTACCTTTTAGACTCAGAGTGAATCAACAAGAATTTGGTGGTTGCCGTGTCTGTCGGTGAGGAATACCTGAGGTATCGGTGAAACATTTTCATCTTGCCGGAAAGCATCAAAGTCAAGATCAAGGAGAGATTCTCCTGGTCGTTCATTGGGCTGTGGACAAAATGAAAACAGCTGAATTGTTGACTTTACAATGCATATCAGTACTGTGTGTTTTCTTCCATACCAGTGACTGTGACGGAGCAGGTAGAAATTCTCCACCAAACAGGTCAACAATCTGCTCCTCAGCCACTTCGTTGGTGGGTGAGACTTTGGGTGGAGGAGGAACTGGTGGCCCCTTTTTAAGCTGCCAAAAAACAAACACAATGCTGGTTTTTTTAACCTTTATTTAGACAGGTTAATCCCACTCAGCCTCGAGGACTCATTTACAAGAGACCTGATTAGGTTAACATGTGCAATCAGACTGGACTGAACCCGAGAGCAGGTGATCTGGTCTAAAGGTGTAGGGGGCTGGAGCAGTGGTGTAGTCTACATTTTTGTAGTGGGTATACTGCAGTTAGTTTTACGTTCGGCGTTGGACACCATTGAAGCCACTGATCGTGATGTCCAACGTAAAACTAACTTTAGCGCAGTCGGTCCGTATAATGTGCTTAGAAACAAAAGTAAACTGGTTGGTACAATGTAATCAATTTATTTCGATTTTTAAACATATTGAACATTTCCAAATTCCAAAAGATAATGTACATGTATACCAATAGATTGTTACGGAAGTGTTTAACTGCCATTTACCATATCAATGACGCATGCCTAATGATATGTTCATTCATTCATTCAACCTTTATTTAAATAGATGAGTCACATTGAGCCTCAAAGACTCATTTACAAGTGAGACCTGTTTGGACAGACAATAAAAGTGGTGAAAAATGAGACAGGGTTTGGATATGATACATGTGTAATATATCATTGGGAACTTTTTAGTGGGTATACTGAAATTCTCAAGATTTTCTAGTGGGTATACTGAAATCCTCAAGATTTTCTAGTGGGTATACTCCGTATACCCGCGTATCACGTAGACTACACCACTGGGCTGGAGGGCTCCAATAAACACTAGGGAAGTGTTTTATGTTGACTGTCAGTCAGGATTTAAAATCTTTCATATGAAAGAGGATTGTTGGTTACTTTTCTTCTGTATTCCATACATAACCAACATTATTATAGATATTTTAAAAATCTGCAGTTAATAAAATTACTGTAGTGATACACACCTTTCCACTGAATCTCAGTGAATTATCTTTTCTGGGAGTTACTCCTAAAGGGACAGTAACACTTTTATTACTTTTAATTTGAATAAAAAAATTAAGTATATATATATATATATATATATATATATATATATGTATGTATATATATTAGGGATGCACCGATAAATCGGCCGGCCGATCGATCGACCCCAATTTCCTTAATTTGGGGAAATCGGCGATCGGCCGATCGTTAAATGAGAAGCCGATTTTATCCACCGATCGCACATGCCTCTGAAAATCAGTCGCTGTCCCTTTTTCTCTGCTGTGAGAGGAGGGGGGGGGCTGAGAGGGGGCTGACTCAGACCCGCGCACCAGGTCACGTCTGCACATGCGCGTTAACACAGTCAACACAGGTCACTCGGAGCAGCCATGTTGTCTGTTTGGAAGTTCTACTATTTTAAAATGAGCAAAAGATCTCAATTTGTGTAAAGCTGAAGTAAGTTGTGGTGGAGCCACAACAAAAACCTTTAATACAACAAACCTTGTTCGCCATTTAAGAAATCACCACGCAGCCAAGTGTGCAACGTTTGAAGCGAGCAACCAAGCTAAGCTAATGCTAAAGCTAGCGCTATCAAAGAGCCAGTCGGTGTGTCGCTGTTAACTTTTATGAGCAACGAAAAGAGTAAAGCTACCACGAGGAAAGTGATGGAGTTCATGGCATTAAACGACCAGCCCTTTTCAATCGTTGAGGACAAAAGTTTTAGAAGCTTAATGCAGCACGTGAGCCCACGATAATAATATGCCGAGGCGAATATATTTTTCTGATGTTTCGTTACCGGAGTTCAGCCAAGCTTTGAGAGACACCCGCAGCCTGCTAAAAGCTAATCCAAATACACTCAGCTTTACAACAGACATCTGGACTTCTGATGTAAGTTTAATGTCCATGTTAAGTTTTACTGCAGTGGATTGACGAACAATTCGAACGTCATCAAGTACTCAAGCACAGACCGTGGTGTGGGTAAAGCTAAAGCTACATTGCTGGAGGCTGTTGTGAGAAGATTCATCAACTTTGAGCATGATGAGTCCCTGTACAGCTTGGCCACTATTCTGGATCCAAGGCAAGTAACTGTGAATACTGTATTCTATTTTAATCACAATTACTTTTAGCCTACTACTATATTTCAACAAACATTTAAATTAAATTTAAAATAAACATTTCTTGATTGAAAATTTCAATAATCAAGAAATGTTTATTTTAAATTTAATTTAAATGTTTTTTTAATTGCATGTAAATAAAGAAATGCATTCATATGCTTTTCTTTATTTACATGCAATTAAAAAAACTTTTAATGTATACAAAACACAATGATTGACCCATCTTTCTTTGTTTATGCAAAACAAGGTACAAGAATCACTACTTCTCAGCAGAGGGGGGGACCAGATGCACACCTGCTGCAGGAACATTCTCTGAAGTGGGACCTCCTGACATCCTCCTGACATCGATGAATCTGCAGCAAAAAGGTGTAGTCTACTGTTTGCAGTTCAAGATGAAATCTTAAAGGAGAACATTGAAAAGGAGCAACAGCTGGCCAGCCCTTCAGCTATGCAGGTACAGAACTACCTATCGGAGGTTCCTGTCGAAAGGGGCCAGGACCCATTGGTCTACTGGAGGATCAATGAAAATTGTTTCCCTCATCTTGCTCTACTTGCCCGAATCTCTCTGCCCCATGTACAAGCATTGAAAGCGAGCGCCTGTTTAGCTTGGCTGGACATGTAGTGGATGAGAAAAGAAGTCACCTGTCTGGTGACAAAGCAGAAATGCTTTTGTTCATCAAGAAAAACCTGCCACTAATGAAAAAGTGACTGGAATAAGTCTGTGAGGACAAACTTAGCTGTGCGAGTGTTGTTTCTTATTACCCACTGACTTGAAAATGTTACACATGTTGCATTATCTTTTTTTGTTTTGTTTTTTAAAATGTAACAAGTGAAAGAGTAAAAAAAAAGAACTGATTTTTTATGGTTAAACTTCGTTTACAATAAAGTAAGATTGGAAATTTAAGGTGCATTTTGACCTTTTAACACCTGAAAATTGGTATCGGCCAAAATTGGAATCGGCAGGTCAGATTTTCTAAAAATCGGTCATCAATGATCGGCCAGAAAATTGAAATCGGTGAACCCCTAGTTGAGACCTGTTTTTTGATGTTGGGAGTAATTGCAGCAGCTTTAAAAACCATGGGGACAATAGGGTACAGAGAGGAGTGGATAATGTCAGTGATGATGCAGAGAGGAGACAGGACTGTAGGAAAGAGATTGAGCTGATGGACGGCTTAGACTGGCAAATGATGTCCGAGATGTCAGCAGGAAAGATGGGAGCGAACTGAGAAGGAGAGGGTGAGAGGTGAGTTCACCAAAGATACTGGTTTGGGCCAAGATGTTTGTGGATGGAAATAATATTTTCATTAAAAAAATTTAAAAAAAAAAAAAACAGTGAATTACAGAAGGCCTAGAAGAGCAGGTGAGTGGGTATAGAGTTTGGAGATTCAACTGTACAGAGAGAGAACAGTCTGTGAATTGATATGTTGGAACAGATTGTGTCAGAAAAAGTAGCTGCATTTGGCTTGAGCAATACTGCCCTTGTTCTGGAGGATGTTTTTTTTATAAATTTCCTTCTGAACTGTGAGATCACCATCCATCCATCCATCCATCCATCCATCCATCCATCCATCCATCCATCCATCCATCTATCTATCATCTATCTATCATCTATCTATCTATCTATCTATCTATCTATCTATCTATCTATCTATCTATCTATCTATCTATCTATAGATCTATCTAGCAATCATCCATCCATCATCCATCCATCCACCCATCCATCTATCCACCCATCCAGCCAGCCATCCATCCATACATGCATCCATCCAGCCATCCATCCATCCATCCATCTATCATCCATCCATCCATCCATTCATTCATCCATCCATCCATCCACCCACCCATCCATCCATCCATCCATCCATCTATCCATCCATCCATCTATCATCCATCCATCCATCTATCATCCATCCATCCAATTCTCTGCAGCAGGTGTGTCAGCCTCTCTGACGCATGCGCACAAAGTGCCACAGGCCAGGTGATGACAGCAGCGTGGTCTATTTTTACATCTCGCCTCTTCCATCAGCAGAGGAACGAGCGGGGTGGATATCATCTTCACAAATGTCATTCCGTCACACGTCACCACCAGTCATGTTGTCTGAAGCTGCTGAGGTGAGGAGTCGCGCTCTGCTTTGGGTTGCAGATATTCTGTCTCCTCTTTTCTTTAATGTAAGACATGGCTTCATCTGCTGCTCCGTCAATTAAAACCGTCCACGTCTTGTGTCAAAGAGGGACAGAGACACAACTCAAAGTTGAATCCATGCGGCGGGCCACGGTTCATGTTGGAGCCCAGCAGCCCTGCGTGCGCGGGATTATCCATATCATGACCACATCAAGCTGGCTGAAGCGCATGCACCACGAATTACACAGAAGAATGCACAACCTCAGCGCTCAATGTTATTCACAAAAACAAAATCCTTTTCAGGCCGAGCAGGTTCTGACCTGTGACAGGAGGAACATCTCATCACGGCACAGCTGGATTTCAGCACATGATAGATATAAAAGAGGATCCTTCAAAAAAATGCTTTGAATTGGTTTATTTTCATCTTTATTCCATCTGTCAGATTATTAACCTGTATAATAGCTGATAATGAAAGATTATACCACATTTTCTTATTTTCTTATGAAAACAATGTACAGCTTTTGCTGAAAAGGCCCAACTTTTTTGCACTTTACTGACCACAAGTCCAAAACACATCTCGGTTTGTTATTTGTTTCTCTTTGGATAGTTGTTAAAAGTTCCCACCACGAAGTTCAAGGTCGACCCATGTCAGTTAAATCATAGACATGTTAGACAGGAAGCACTGAATCCAGGCCAACAGTCTTTAGCTGATGCGTAATTTACCGCGCGCCGTGCGTAATAACCCGCGTCGCCATCAGAGCCGAGCGTAACACGTTGAACGGAGCAATACGTTTATATTAAGAGCGTTATTAAAGCGTTATTAAAGCGTTATTAAAGCGTTATTAAAGCGCATGCAGGCGGTGACGAGCTCTCATTTGCCTTGTCAGGACATCTGACAACCTTGTTAGCTCCCATTTCCCCCTGTCAGCTCACAGCGCGACACGGACACTGACTTTAGCCACTCCTGGCAAGTGGGTGATAAATGCGCCCACTCAGCTCTGCGCCAAAAAAAAAAAAAAAAAAAAAGAGAGGCAGAGATATTGTTGTCAACACAACACATCATATCAATCACGCGAGGAAGCCATATGGCAGGTGTCAGTCTTATTTATTTATTTATTTATTTATTTATTTATTTATTTATCCAGCGTTAATCTTTAATTTAATTTAAAGGGTCACAGATTTGGGGGCATCCCTCATGTTGACTCTCTCTCAGCCTGCCTGCGCGTGCAGCCCACATTCAGGCCTGCTGGAGGATTGTCAGTGTTGGGAATGTGTTTGCTAAATGAATGATCTGTTTGAAGGAGATCAAATGAAGGAGAAGAACACTTTCTGCTCCCACAGACGCAATTGTAGATCGAAGTTGTCACTTTGAGCCAAAGTGATCTCCTCACATCCAGGACGTGGCTGTCTACTCGGGACACATTGCATCCAATCACCCCGAGGGGGGGAGTACAGTTTCTCGACCCGAGGCCCGGAGGAGAGCGTGGGGGGAGGAAACGCGCTCCGAACGCAGAGGACTCCACGCGCGGAGTTTGGAGACTGTGGACATTATAGGCTCCAGATGAAACGGGAAACTTCAGCTGACCCGATCTAAACATGTTGCAGTCAGAGGCTGCAGTGGGAGAGAAAAAAAAAAAAGTTGGACAATTTGCGCGAGGCAGCACGCGGACCGGCCTTCTTATCCACGAGGGGCTCATCAGCTGAAACGCGCAGCTAAAATCAATGATCAGGAGCTTAAATCTGAAACTTGAAGTTCAGCAACTCACCTCCTCGTCTCCTAAATCAGATGAACGAAAACACCCGCTGTACCTTTGAACGCAGCATCCACCCCGCGCGCACCCTCTGCTTCTAACGTGCTCGCTCCCCTGGACATTTTTTCCTCTGCCTGCTACAGCCACCCTGCTACAGCCACCCTGCTACAGCCACCCTGCTACAGCCACCCTGCTACAGCCACCCTGCTACAGCCACCCTGCTACAGCCACCCTGCTACAGCGGCAGTAAAGGCTACAGCATGATGTTCTGCATGGCTAGAGAGAGGGGAGGTCGATCATTACACAGTTTGCTTTAAATCTGATCAGTCAGAGGGGCAGACATGGCAACATGTGCAGTTTATGACAAAATATCAAACTTGGACTGGAAGGTTTTTTTTTTTATCCTTAAACATTCAGGATAAACAGAACCGTGTTGTGCGCATGATGGTGAATATCTGAGTTGCACGGGAGTTTCCATATATTCATAAAGTGCAAGTAACAACTGTCATTGTGCTTTAGTGTGTGCGCGCGCATAGAAGGGAGGTGGCGTGGAGCAGGAGCGTGCATGGTGACGGCAGAGAGGGGGAACCGGCTGGGCAGATTTGCCTTCACGCCTGATCGGCTCCTGGAGAGCAGGGGCTGCATGCGCGCGTGCGGGGAGAAGAGAAGGGAAAGACAGCACCTTGCTCGGCCGCTGCCC
>JBBPBX010013243.1:0-15724 GCA_038048925.1 Garcialebias charrua | reverse complement strand
AAAGTATATCAAAGGAGTCTTTGCACATTGCTAATAAGCAAAATTGCACTAAGTGTACCTGCTAAAAAAAAAAACATTAAAAAAAATCTGTTTTTGTCTCATCTGAATATATGTTGCAAGATTTGGTTAAAATTAACTACCTGGTTAAAACAAATCTTTAAAAGAAAATCAGAAGATGAAGGAGGAAAGAAAAGCAGGAGCAGAAAGCCGTAGACAGCCTGAGAGAATTATTATTCAGTTATTAGAGCTCTGTAGAGCAGAACTGACATGGACAAGAGCAGATTTCCTGCTTCTCACACTTCCATCTGCCACTTTACCATGCCTCTACAACAACATCAACTACTACCTCATACATATACTGTGTACATTGACTCATACGCTGCTTTGCCACTTTGCAAATGTCAATGCTAGAAACCTTTAGTTTATTTTAGTTATACTTTTTATACTCTTTTTTTATACCACTATGAAAAAAAACTCAGGACAGTGTTAGTTTTACTATTTTTATGCTTATGTCTATTATTATATGTTTCAGTGTTTCAATGTTTAGATGTTTACTGTTGCACCGAGGGACTGAGAGAAACGCAATTTCGGTCCTGTGTATGTCCTGCACTGTACATATTGCAGATCTGACAATAAAGTTGACTTTGACTTTGACTTTGAGAGGATATGCATGCACACTCCTTCAGTCACTGGACAAATGCACTCAAAGACAAAACAGAAATATGTTATAGAAGTTTAGATTAATAAAATACTTCGTAATATTGGTGTATTTTTTATCTCTCCAATAGCCTAACAAGCTTAGGATTTTAGGATTATCACATACGTATACAGAAACATAGACAACGAGCAAAATTCAAATAGCAACCTTTATTGCATTTCTTGTCTCTCTTTCGTCTCTTCAGTTATCAAATAGTAATGCTTAAAATAAATTAATTCTCAGGTAAACATTGGGTTGGAATCCAACATTTGGATTCATAAACCATTAAAAAGTACTTTAGTATCTAAACACAGGAAAACAACTACTGTTTATGTTTATGTTTATTAAATTTGTTCATTTTTTTACAAAAGAAACAATACAAGACAATCTCATAAATGATATTGTACAAAATATAAAAAAATGAAAGGTAGCAGAAAGAAGAATAAATCTTATTATATCTGCCCCTTACTTCCAACAATCAGATTAAACAACAATAATCAACCATGTAAACAATAATAATCTTCAACCAACTTTTTTCCAACAATCAGATTAAACAATAATAATCTTCAACCAACTTTTTTCCAACAATCAGATTAAACAATAATAATCTTCAACCAACAGTACAAAATGACTAACTCTTTCTAATTTTCTAACTAATACAATACACATTACGCTATTTCATATATTTTTTTAACACATTTGTTTTGATCATTTTCTTAAATGTAAACATTGACTTGGCATTTTTAACTACATTCTCCAAGCCATTCCATAATCTAATTCCCTGGATTGAGGTAGAACGTCCCTTCAAACTAGTTCTGAATTGTGGTTTTACAAACATCTCTGTCCCCTTAAGATTATAACAACTTTGTCTTTTAACAAAATGCATTTGGATATTTAAAGGCAATGCATTATTTTGAGCTCTATACATAACTGATAAAATATTATAGTCTACCAAATNGGTGGTCGACATGAGTGGCGCGGCCGCGCAGGGGGGGGGCGCGTGGCGCACGGTGGTCGACATGAGTGGCGCGGGGGGGGGTTTGAAGCCGCTTCTTTTAATTTAACAAATTTGTGTCGTTGCATTTAATTCTTTTTAAACTCAGAATACTTTCTGAGTAACAAAATATGAAGTTATTAGTGAAGGAAGTCCGTCTGGATAACAGCGGACCGACTCCTCGTAAATTTACGACAGGTCCGGACCACTCGTAAATTTTGTTCGTATCTGAAAAAAATCCTAGGATACGAAAACATTGTTGAATGCCACAAATGATCCTAAATCACTCGTACGCACAGTTTAAGAACAAATCTGTGCGTACGAACGGTGAATGAGGGCCATTGTTTACATTAAAAAAAATGATCAAAACAAATGTGTTAAAAAATATATATGAAATAGCGTAATGTGTATTGTATCAGTTAGAAAATTAGAAAGAGTTAGTCATTTTGTACTGTTGGTTGAAGATTATTATTGTTTAATTTGATTGTTGGAAAAAGTTGGTTGATGATTATTATTGTTTACATGGCTGATTATTGTTGTTTAATCTGATTGTTGGAAGTAAGGGGCAGATATAATAAGATTTATTCTTCTTTCTGCTACCTTTCATTTTTTTACATTTTGTACACTATCATTTATGAGATTGTCTTGTATTGTTTCTTTTGTAAAAAAACCTGGTGTCTTTCTGTGTGACGTTTGCATGTTCTCCTTGAGTGTGTGTGGGTTACATTCAGGTACTCACAGTGCACGTTACAGTTTCCTTCAGAATCATCCTTCCTTGCAAAAGAGATATATGATCTCAATGAGATTTCCTGGTAAAATAAAGGATGTAGTTTTAATAGGGCCTCCATCTTGGTTGTCTTCAAGTGACATTGTCCAATAATGCCGCTCAGTTGCTCTGTATGGACAAATGCTCATTTTTATTTGACCAATTAAGATGGTGTTTAATGTATTTGACCTTCAGCACTGCCACCTCTGCTGTGTCTTGACATGGATGACAAAGGTGATCAATAGGAAATAAGGGTTTTGCTCCATGGAGGACCCCTGTACATGTCTTAAAACTATTAGAAGTTGTTTGTCCCTTTTTATTTGGTTAGGGGTGGTTGTTAAAACATTGTTTTTATTTAGGCCTTATTTTATCACAGTAATGTTCCAGCAAGGCAGCATGGTGGTGCAGTTGGTAGAGCTGATGCCTCTCAGTGAACAGGTCACTGGTTCAAATCCCTCCTGGGGGCCTTTCTAGGTGGAGTTTGCATGTTCTCTCCATGCATGCATGAGTTTTCTCCGGGTACTCTGGTTTCCTCCCACATGTCAAAAACATGCATGTTAGGGTGATTGGTAACTCTAAATTGTCCATATGTAGTCTTGTAATGGACTTGTGATCTGTCCAGGGTGTCCCTCGCCTCTCGCACAGTGATTGCTGGATATGGACACCAGTGTCTCCAAAAGGAAGAAGCAGGTAAAAGATAATGGATGGATGTTCCAGCATGTGCACTGCTAAAAACTTTATTAGCATTGCTAAAGAAGACACTTCAAGTCTGTCTCTGTTGTATACCATAAGTCATATGTGTGAAACTCAAGGCCAAATGTGTCCCTCTTAACATCTTATCTGTCCCCCAAGACGTTACTTTAAATGTAAAATATGTTTATCACTTTTTTTTCAGTAATATTTGATTATGATGTCAAAAGTGCAACAGAGAATGTCAAATGAGACTAATAAAACTTTTGTCGAGGAACCTGCAACTAAGAAAAGATGTTGGGTATCTAACTTGACTTAATGTAGATTCTAAAACCGGTTTTAATTGTGCCCCCCTTTTGTAAGTGAGTTTTAAATGTGTGTAGTTCAGAGCAGACTGCTCTGCTGTGTGATTCTTGGCTTCTATAGCCATTTGTAGTACGTTTTTAATTTTATACAAATAAACCACCAGCTTCACCTGTGACATCTGCCTGTTTTTATTGTTGTAACTGGTGGCAAATGTCCCATGCTGTGCTGACAATCAGTCAAGTGCTGCACAATCACAGTGTTCCCCTAGTGGCGCTAAAGCAAACATATGCGTCTTATAATCACTCCATATTGGGACTAACTGTCTTCATAACCCTGTGAGAATAGTTATGTGTTTAGTCCAAAAAAGCTATCTTGTATCAGGTAGATTTTGGAAAAATTGATGAGATCCTAAACCAAAGCAATGTATAGATTTTTGTGAAACAGCTGTAGAGAAAATATAAGTAAAACTGTACCTGTGTACGTTGGTGTTGTCCCTTTTGTCTCCATAGCAACAACAATGAAGTTCATAAGGCAGCATCATACAGCTTTCTGAATAATTGGATTTATTTGTTTTGTTTAAATGCACAAGACTTGATTGAACTATAGAAAGCTCAGCAGCGAGGGCAGGAAGCTGCTTTGGTGGCAACTGGTGAGGTCAGCCCAGCTTGACTGAATGCAAATGTCTGCATCACTGCATCACCAAGCATAAACAGAATATCTTGCTTCTTATTACTGTTCATTCTTTCTTCTTTAGTTTTTCTTTCATTTTTAAAGCCCCAAATCTGTCTCATTATCTTCTTTTGATGTTGCACTTTATCAGAATGGGACTTGATGGCTTCAGGCCACAAAATGCATCTGAACTGGGTACAAGAAAGGAAAGGAGAAGAAGAAGCAGAAACACCCGCATTATTTCTGTGCATCCTCTTTTGACAACAAGAAAGACCATCACTGCAAAAAATGCCTGCTTTTATGGACATCGATTATTTTTTAATTGCAAAAGAGTACAGTACACTAATTAAAACTAGTATATCTTGCCACGCCATAGGCAAAATTAATAATTGATATTTTATTAATATTCAAAAATAGCACTGGGAATATATTAGAGCCATTTTGTGATTGCAGGAATGATCTGTTAGGTCAGCATTTGTGTGTATGTACGCATTTGTGTGTGAAGCGGTGGAGTATTTGTGGTGTCTGTGTGCATGTGACATTTTTGTGGTAAATTAAAGTAACACACTTTAGCCAGTTCATGTCCAGTTTTGTCGCGTTAAGGGAGATGAGAACTGGAACAGGGGGAATTGTTTAAAAGGACTTCTGTTTATTATACAGATGGTAATTAAAAATATTGTAAAAATTTCACTAAAAGTATCCCACCGAATTTTGGACAAAGCAAATGTTCATCTGCACAAACACACGCACACATAAATAAAGTACACTAAATGATCAGATCAGATGATTACAACACACACATTTTATTAGGGGGATGAATTGCAGTTGCACATACATAGTTTAATCAAAGATGGAAGAAAGATTGTAAAGAAAAAAACTAAAGTAAATACTTTTAAATAAATAAAAACAAGTGGATGAATAAAATGGAACTATTGAAAATGTAAATTTTCTCATTTTTTATCCTTAGATTGAGTGGATTTAAATGTTTCAATCCAAAAAAAGAATTACTGTACTTGGGTTCAAAATATTTGATACAAACATTGTTGTTTTTATTTATTTAATAATTTGTTGTTAGCTTGTTTCTTTCAAAAAAATTATGGCATATAACATAACATGTTCTAATTCAAAATAATAATAGAAGTTGCATAAATTTGGGATGTTGTACAAAATGGGAAAATAATTGGACAGCTGTAGAAATGATGATTCCTTGATCAACTGTCTCCAACTCTTCAGGAGGATAGTGATATAAAAATGAGGTGACAATAAGATCATAGATTTTATGTATAAAAAATAAACAACGTAAACATGTAGCTAATATATATATTTTTTAACAATAATGGTTATTTGTTTTCATCTTTTCTTTTCCTGGTGTCCTCAGTGAGCAAATATTGCTCCACAATTGTGTGTGTGTGTGTGTGTGTGTGTTGGTGTCCTGCACAATTATATTATCTCCCCATCTCCCTGCCTTTAAATTTTCACATTAGGGTGAGATTGTGCTAATCTAAAAATTCTAATTAAAACTATTTGGTCTGCAGAAGCACATAAACACTATTATTGTTTAATATCGTTCAGTGTTCCCCGGAATGATCCATCATTCTGCCAGGGGGCTGCCCCAACTTCCATCCAACCAATCTGCCCTCCACCTTATATCATATCCCTTTAATAATAAAAAAAAAAAGTCCAAAACAAAACATATAATGACACCACCTCTCTTGCAAGCACATTCTCAGCCTCTCTGCCTTTTTTTTTTTTCTTTTAAAGGAAGATTTTGTGAAACTGGGGGGCTGGGAGTAGTTTGAGTGTGTGTTTAGTATTTTTTTTAATAAGCGTCCTCAGTACTATTGAGTGGGTCCCTTTGTTCATATGGTAAGATTAATTATGCTGTCAGCCACTCTCAGGGGCTGCTTAACAAAGATTCAGTGATATAATGGCCCGGTCCTGTGCTTGGCAATCACAGTCGCTGGGAGACAATTTGAAATCCTCCCTTCTCCACACAACAGCAAACCCTCGGCAGGCCTTTTCATCAAAGAGGAAGTCATTTTGCCCGAGACGACGGCTAAACATTCTTCTCTACTGCATTTGCACAGACAGAAACACACACACAAATAAGTTTCTTTTCACCCCTGTGCTGTTTGACTCTTCAGCTGTCATTCATAACTGGCTGCTGTAATATGTGTAAGCGCGGGTCTCTTCAAGGACGGCACCAACAAGTAATGGAGCGACACATGGGGTTTGAACTCTGCTACTGTCACTGCTAAATGCATTGAGTTGCTGCGTGCACACTTGCGTTTTCCCCCTTTCATATTCCCTTTCTGCCTGTGTGCCGTTATTAAGCCCTGGTAGATTTTGCATTGCAGATTGAAGATGCTGTAGCTGCATCATCACAAGCCGCATACCAGTTAGATATTTTTGTCATAGTTCATAGAAGAGCAGCTGCGGGGGAAATGATTGATTGTGGCAAGTTCTATCCAAGCATTTTCTACAGCATGATTTGTGTATTTGCCTGTTTGTACCTGCAGTCTCATCAAGAACAAAGGCAGATTTGGTCCTAAGGCCCGAGATAGAGAAAAGTTACAAAATCCAAGAGATTTTTATTTAATTTTCTTCAATAAATAATGCATTGGCAGCTGGAAAAACTGATAATAATAATGGCAGAAAATGCACAGTTAGATATATAACCTACAATGTGACTGGCTAAAACCAAACAAACAAAAACTGTTTGACATCTAATAATTTAATGAGGTGGTGTAATTGTGGTCTAAAGTAATTTAAAAAGGGACAAGCATTTTAAGGAGGTTCAATTGAAACTGCATTTTTAAAATATAAAGATTAAAAAAACATGTTTTGACATTAGAGGCATGACATGTCAGTAAAGTTTGCAAGGGAAAAACAAATGTTGAAAAATATAAAATAATAATTTCATTTAATTCTGAAAACTAGAAGAATTTAGTTTTTGCTTTTAAATGCACATCAAAATTGCCAGTGAAATTCTCTTAATCAAATATGTATACTTTATTTTTTTATTATAATCATTTATAGGCTATACAGTAGAGCTAAGGAACAACATCATGGCCTAAAACTTAAACAAGGTCTGATTCAACTGTAATCATGATGAATGGAAGGTGGAAGACACGTCACCGTTTCTTCTCTGCTTGATAAATGGTTTAATATACTCCTTTAGAAAAAAGGGATATAATCATAGATTTTTGAACCATGATGATTTTCCAAATTATATGTACCGGTACTTAAAGAGTACTTATGCTATATCTTTTTATTCCAATTTTTCTTTGCTTTATCCTAAAACATAAAAAAAGTGGATATCAGATTAACTTGTGTATAGTATATCATTTTAACTGTTATGTGTTCATGGCTGTTGTCATGCTACTCAGTTTTATTAAACATGAATAACGTCTCTGTGCTGTAAGGAAACGCATGAATACATCATGGTAGGATTTTATATGGCTCACATTTGTAGGTGAGCTCCAATCTAAATGCTTATAGTGAAGAAACAGAGTATATAAACAATATTTTACAAATGTGTGCAAAATGTTCGCTTTTCTTGTGAAAAAGCTGCAGTAGCTGTTGCTTTGATTAAACTTTGAATATCAAACTTGTGGTGAAATGAACATGTCATAAATGCACGAATAACTTGTAGAGTTGTACGATAAGAAGGATCAGTTCAGTTTATTGCTTCAAATGCAACACAAGCTGCGAACAATTGTGTTTTATTTAATGAAGCCATGAATTATTTAATGAAGCTCCCAACAACAAATAAATAATTAGGTATGACTTTACAATAAGGCCCCCCTTATTGGCAAAAATATATGTATTAAGTATAGTATAGTAGTGAAAAGATAAGTTATTAATGAATCTACTTTATAAATCATGAATAATGGCTTATTATGCATTAATTAAGGGTGAGAAAGAGACAAAACTGACCAGTTTCTTGCCAAATAATGAGCCAAATCTGCCACCAATATATTTCATCCAGAGTTGTTATATTAAACATTTCATACTAAGTTACTACCTTGTAAGCACAATAAGCTTGTATATGCCAACATTTTTAGCATATAATATTGCACTTTATCACTGCATTATAAGTATCTTTAGTTGTAGATACTTATAAAGCAATGATAAAGTACAAATAATATCCTAAAATAAATAGGTTTATATTGTTCTTACAAGGTAGCAGCTTAGTCTGAAATGTATAATATAACAAATCTACATGAAATATATAGGTGGAAGATTTGGCTCACTAAGAAATTTGTCAGTTTTGTGTCTTTCTCACCCTTAATTAATACATAATAAGCCATTATTAATGATTTATAAAGTGTTTATAGAGAATTAATAACATATCCATAAACTATTTATTAGCCATCTATAAGATGAGTCTCATTGTAAAGTAGTACCAATTAATAATTATTATTTAGTCTTTAATGTGTTATACACGTTTTTGATTTTCAGCTTTTTAACTCCTAAATGTATTTTTTTCTGTTTTGTTAAATATTTGCAAAACGTCAAGTCACCAAAACAAAATGATGCCATACGTTTTACTCATCTCTCAGATCATTATTGTTCTCATATTGTTTTGCCGGATTGAGTTAAGTTTAATATATTCTAGCTTTTAGGCCACATTATCTCCCTAATTATGATTCAACCTTGGCTTTGCTCTCTACATCTCTCTTTTTTATTCCATTATTTTCGTCCTTGACTCCCCTAATGAATGTTTTTTGTTGTTCTTGTAGCGTTCTACAATTTTGTCATATGGAACTGTCCCCCCACCCCCCTTCCTATCTTTGATGTAAATTACAGTATGACTTAGGAAACTTTAAATGGTCTGCCACCATCTTGGGCCTTGTATAAAATTAATTGCTGCCATGACAGATGATTGCAGGCTGTGCTGACGTTAAGGTCATTAAGTTCTACATACACTGTAATGAGGTAGACACCAACACATACGATCGCCTGCCTATTATTTACCACACTTCTGAGGTTGGCTTGTGTTATTTTGTCCTTGATACTGAAATAAGGGATTTTTCCTCGCTTGGGAACAAGTGAGCAGGAAGAGAAAGAAAAGGCATAAAACAGCTTTTTTTCCTCTAGCTGCATAGCATGCAGGCAATCGTGTTGATGGGTGTGTGTTGGGACGGAGAGCAAAGGAGTGGCTGTGAGAGGGGCGGGGGGGTGACAAGGGTTTAGGCAGTGGATGTGACAGTTTTAAAGAGTCTGAACATGTAAATCAAAAATAGTTTGGGCCTTAATGGATGTGTTTTAGCAGATCTCTCCCAAGCAAAGCCCCTCAACCTGCGTCCCTGCGACCCGCTCGCCTGTCTGGTGGGATGATGTTTACAATAATGGGGAGAGGCAGTCCAATTTCACCCAACACGCCAGGCACGGCAGCCACCTCTCCCTGCTACCTCTGCGCCACATTTGGAAAGAGATGAGATTGAAAACAACACTAACTTCATGTACAGGGCGATATGGGGAGAGGCAGAGTTGTGCCACAGATGAGCGTCAGACGTAATTTCACCTTGGCAGGGCACTTGTCAAAATCAAGAAGCATCACACTTTGCCTCTTTGTCTCTCTTTTTATGTTTCTGCTGTGGTCTAACTATATTTTAACTCCCACACTGTCAATCAGACACATTTTCATATCCGTGGAAATGTAAACAGTCAGAGCAATATAAGGTCTACAAGGCCTTGGAGGATTAGTGCAAAATGCTTGATATTGTCTCCTGACCCAGTCTTTCCTCTGTCCTTTTTGTGCCAGAAAACTGTTGGGAAGTCTTATCTGTTTCAAACAAAACTTTTCTGAGCTCATTAAAATAAACTATCCATCCATCCATCCATCCATCTTCTTCCGCTTATCCGGGGTCGGGTCGCGGGGGTAGCAGCCTAAGTAGGGAGGCCCAGACTTCCCTCTCCCCAGCCACTTGGAGCAGTTCCTCCGGGGGAATCCCAAGGCGTTCCCATAAAATAAACTATGTCACTGACAAAAGCAGTTAAATGGTTTGTGCTATTCTCAAAATATTAATAAAAAATGTACAACAGAAACGTCTCTAGATAATTCTGTGGTGGAAAACCCATATTTCACACTTCCGCCATAAAAACAAAACAAACAACAACAACAAACATGAGAGTAAAATACCAGTATCAAAATAAATCTGGAGGTTATGCACCATAACCAATGTTCCCCGAGGGAGGGAACAAAGTGCAACACAGAATATATGGGAATTGTGCCACGCGCTGTTCACCTGAAGCATTACAATCACGCCTTTTAAGGCAAGTGAGGCGTCTACGTCTCCAGAGGCCACGCCCCTCTGGAATAAAAACGGAGGACGCCTCACGTTCTGCCTCTGCAAGCACTTCGCCTGAGCTTGTGCATTGGAGGGGCAAAAGAGTGTTGCACTTTGTTCCCTCCCTCGGGGAACATTGGTTATGGTGCATAACCTCCAGTTCCCCTTCAGTCGGTCACTGCAGTGCAACACAGAATATATGGGAACCTACCATCACGCCCTGGAAATGCATGCTTTGTGCAACATTAGGCCCGGACAGATAGGCGGTAGTACGTTCAGCTCTCCTTTGATGAGAGCACAGCCTGTGTGACGTCATGATTTGTGACGTCCAAACTGTAGTATTTTATAAACGTGTTAGGAGAAGACCAATTAGCAGCAGCGCAGATGTCTGCTAATGACACTCCCTTAAACAAAGCCCAGGAAGTGGCTAGCCCACGGGTTGAGTGAGCGTGTACACCACTGGGCACCTGTTGACCTTTGCTGCTGTATGCTCTAGAAATGGCCTCTGTCACCCAATGGGAGAGGCGCTGCCTTGACAGTGCTTTGCCTGCGACAGGAGCAGCGAAGCATACAAACAGCTGATTTGATTTTCGCCAGCTGCTAGTTCTCTCCATGTAAAAACGCAGAGCCCGCACAGGGCAGATTGCGTTAAGACGCCTCTGTTCTGCGGACAGAACAGGAGGGGGAGGAAAAGCTGACAATTCAAAGTCCAAACTCCTGTAGTTTAAAGTTGGGACCTTAGGTGAATAAGCCGGGTTTGGTCGCAGAGTGACCTTTGACCCGTCCTGAGCGAACTGAGTGCATAATGGGTGAACTGACAATGCGTGTAGGTCCCCAACACGTTTGGCAGAGCATAAAGCTAAGAGGAGAGCAGTCTTATAAGACAATAAATCAATCTTAACGCTCTGCAGAGGCTCGAAAGGAGGCTCACAGAGGGCCTCCAGGACCAGAGTTAAGTCCCACTGTGGGGCCAGGACCCTGCTTGGAGGCCTCACCTTCATAACCCCCCTCATGAACTGGGTCACGAGAGGGTGGGAGCCGGGAGACTTGCCGCCCCACCCCTCGTGGCAAGCTGATACAGCTGCCAAGAAGACCTTAATGGTGGAAAAGGAACGGCCTTTATCCAGCAGGTCCTGTAGAAAGGTGAGGAGCTGTGCTATGTTACAGGAATATGGCACAATATTCCTTTCCACGCACCAGATCTCAAAAACACGCCATTTTCGCGCGTAAAGCGTCTGGGTGGACACAGCACGTGCGTTCTGAATTGTATTTACCACATTGTTGGGTAAACCAAAGCTGATCAGTTTGTTCCTTTCAGCGGCCAGACCCACAACTGCCACAGGCTCGGTCGTGGGTGCCAGATTTGCCCGTGGGCCTGTGATAGAAGGTCTCTGTGAGCGGGCAGCTGCCAAGGTGCTCCTGCTAACAGTGAGACCAGCTCTGCAAACCAGGCCTTCTTCGGCCACCTGGGGGCCACCAGGATCAGAGAGAGGCCCCCCCTGCGCACACGCTCCAGCGTTGGCTGAATTAACGCTACAGGGGGGAAGGCATAATAGCGCCTTGACGCCGACCACTCGTGAGCGAACGCGTCCGACCCGAGAGATGTGTTTGCGCCCCGTATGGAGTGAAACATAGCAAGGTGGGCGTTTTCCCTGGTTGCGAACAGATCGACGTCTGCTCTCCCGTATTGTGCCCAGATCTGGTTCACAATGCGAGGGTGCAGGCGCCACTCTGAGTGGAGGGGCACCCCTCTTGACAGGGCATCCGCCCCGTAGTTCAGCTCTCCTGGTACGTGCGTCGCTCTGAGTGACAGGAGACGCGAGCTGCACCACATTAACAGTTCCTGGGTCAGCCTCAGGAGGGGTAGGGAGTGAGTACCCCCCTCCCTGTTGACATAGGAGACCACACAGGTGTTGTCCGATCTGATTAAAACATGTTGGCCTGAAATCAGACCCCTCCTGTGGAAATGTTTTAGTGACAGGAACACAGCGAGCAGCTCGAGCTGGTTTATGTGCAACTGGGCCTCCGTTTGGGACCACACACCCCGTGTGTGTTGATTCTGACAAAGACCGCCCCAACCTGACTTTGAGGCGTCCGTCGTAACCAACACCCGGGACAGCACCCTGCCCAGCTGGACACCTTCGCTCATCATGGAGGTGTCCCTCCATGGCTGCAGAGCCTCCATACAGGCTGGGTCCACCGACATCCTTTGTACCAGGGTGGCGGGGCCTCGCTGCTGCCTGCTCACCCAAATCTGGAAAGCACGCATTTTCAGCAGACCGAGTTGAAAAGCGACGAGCCCTGCTGCCATGAGGCCCAGAAGACGCTGGCAGCATTTTAGGGTCACAATACTGCCCAGTCTGAACAGAGCTAAGCAGTGCTGCAGGTCTGAGACTCTTTTTTCTGACAACCTCGCTCTGTACAGAACAGAGTTCAACTCCAGACCAAGGAAAATAATCTGCTGTGATGGGGATAACTGACTTTTTTCTGAATTTATCAGAAAACCCAAAGATTCTAGGTGTAAGATCACACGCTCTGTGTGTAATTTCACCTGTTCTCTGGAGCTCCCCAGAATCAGCACGTCGTCGATGTAGTCCAGCGCTCGGACCCCCTGAGCCCTCATGGGTGACAGCGCCGCCTCCAGGCATTTTGTAAACACGCGGGGAGCTGTGCTGAGGCCGAAGGGTAAAGCCTGGAACTCGTACGCGACGTCCTCGAAGGCGAAGCGTAGGAACTTCCGGTGGCTCGGCCGGATGCTGATGTGCAGATAAGCATCTTTCAGATCCACGCTGCAGAACCAGTCTCCCGGGCGCACGGACTGGATCACCTGTCTCAGCGTCAACATTTTGAATTTGAAAGATCTGAGTCGCTTGTTCAAACGTCTTAGATCTAAAATAGGTCTGAGAGCGCCCCCTTTCTTTGGAACGACAAAGTACTTGCTGTACAGTCCCCTGTTCACGTCCTGAGGAGGGACAACTTTTACTGCACCCTTGTTTAAAAGCGAGCTGATTTCTTCTCTCAGCGTCTGGGCGCGAGCAGCACATATCAATGACGTCACCACCCCGGTAAAGGGTTGTGGACGTTTGCAGAACTGCAAGTTGTATCCCCGAACTACAACTTCCATCACCCATCGCGAAGGTTCGCAAGCTGCCCACGCTCTCGCGTGAGCGGCGAGCCTGGAAGGCATATGAGGTGAACTCAGGAGGGGAGGGTGACTGAGCATCACGTGCTCGCTGTGTGACAGGGAGCTTGATTCCACTTGAGGGCCTTTGTCGCCCTCTAGTGGGTGCTGTGTCAATGGTGGAAATGGGCTTATTCGACAGGGATGTTCCACATAATGTGGCCCCATGTCGCCCAGTGCTCCTCTCGGTCTCATAGGGGAGTCGACAGACCGTGCTGAGCGACTGTGTGACCCCTTTATTGACCCTGGTTTCATAAAAAGGAGGTGCTTTTGTGCTGGTTCGTGAAACAGGACACTTTTCACCTTTTGGGTCTTTATTGCTTGGAAACAATAATTGTTCTTTACTACACACACGGAAAAAGGTGTTTTGTGCGTTGAACAAACATGACCAATCAGTCTGGGCCTTTTTACCGCAGTCTGTGGTGAACAACAGTCGGCTCTTCTTTTTCCACTGGGGTGAAGATGCCTGGTTTGTGTCAGAGGCAGCTGGGGAGCTAGGCTACCTTCTGCTTCCCATCCCTGCTCGAGGAGGACGTCCTAGTCTGTCCAGACTGTCCGGACTGTCCAGCTTGCCTGGGGACAAACTTGTTTTTGGACCAGGACTGACCCTGCGGTGCGCGGCCGCGTGACTCTGAGTTGGATTGAGTTCTTTGCTCTCCGGAGTCTGGGTTTTGCCTCTTCTGAGCGGGTTTTTTGGGAAAGTACTGTTTCTGTGGCGCGTTCCTGTGCCCACTGGAGTCCCTCTGGTTGGAAAACTGCCTCCTGGGCAAACCCTCACGGAGGGCCTCCTCTTGCTTGCGCCTCTGGTCGCAGCGTTGCTGGATCTTCTCCAGGGCGCCTCCAAATAAACCTGAGGGCTGCACGGCTTGGTGGAGGAACGCGGAGCGTTGGCTCTCGGGCAGTTCGGTCAAAGTGAGCCACAGATGTCTCTGGGCCACTACCAGCTCAGCCATGGCCTTACCCTGGGCGATGGCTGCTGCACCCGTCAGGCGGAGGATGAAATCTGCTGTCCTGCGCGTCTCCTCCAGCGCGTCGGCCGCCTGCTTCTTTGAAGTAGACTGTTGGAGCTCCTGCAGCTTCTCTGCCTGATAAGCCTGGAGCATCGACGCCATGTTGAGGGCACGTGCGGCGAGGCCCTGGGCCCGGTAGCTCTTCTCCTGCTGGACCGCAGTCGTGCGGCACTGCTTACTCGGGAGCGTTGGCTTTGAGCTGGACGTTTTTGGCGCCAAATACGCTGCCAAAGTCTCATCCATCGGTGGCATGCGGCCTAGGCCCGCCGCCTCCATGCTGTCGATGTCCAGGAACTGGGCTAAAGGCACGGAGAGTGGAGACTTCGGATCCGCCCATGAGCGGGTCAGCTCAGTCACAAAGTCCGGGAACAACGGCATTTTGTGCCTCGTAGGAGCCTGCTGCCTTCCCAGAAAGTAGCTGCCAGCCAGTCTGGTCTGTTGTTGGCGCGGAGGGGGTTCGGGCCAGCTCACCTTCAGAGTCTCAGCTGCCCTGCGGCAAAGTTCGAGCAGGGCCGTGCCGGAGCCGTCCGCCTCGCCCGGAGCTGGTGTCACTCCCTGTGAAAAGTCCACGGAGGCCCCGTCGTAGTCTCCCTGGTCCCCGTCGACGTCAGACGCGTCGCACGAGGCTGTGAGAGACGCTTCGTCCGACTGGAAGAGCTCCCGTGAGTCGAAGTTCAGCTGGGCCGAGCTGTCCCCCATCTCCTCGTCGAGGTCCGCTCTGCTCCCCCAGGACCGGGCCGAGGTCCCCTCCATCGCGTCGGCCTCGAGCTCTGCTGAGGGCCTTAGCGGTTCGGGTGGGAGCGGTACCTTCGTCGCGCCTGCCATCCTCAGAGTCTTCGCCACGAGCTCCACGCGCCTTTCCCTCACAGCCAGACGGAGCTGGCTGCAGTGCGGGCACGCGTCCGGGTTGGTTAGAGCAGCCTTGGCGTGAACCATACCCAGGCACACTGGGCAGGCCTCGTGGGAATCTGAAGAGGCGATGACGAACCTGCAGTCGTTCGGGCAGGGCCGTGACCCGGGGCTAGCCGGTCCTGAAGCCTTGCCCGAGTGCTTTGACTTCCTCTTAGCCTTCTCGGGAGCCATTCTGGTGGTGGAAGGCATCGAGTTGTCTTTTT
>JBBPBX010013242.1:34479-52696 GCA_038048925.1 Garcialebias charrua | reverse complement strand
GCTGAATGACTGTCCTTGGCGGGTGACAGGCATTCATTCAGCTCTTTGGGACGTCTTCATGTCTTTGAAGCTCCCAGAAACTCTGCCGTTCCAGCAACAGCTTAGAACTTAAAAAAGGATCAAAGAGAGGAGTGAGGCTTGTCTCTTTTTCATTGGTCCGTGGACCAGTCGAGCAGTTCACTTTTTTATCGCGACCCAAGGTTACAGCCAGCAGCAGAGGGAAATGTTTAGGAAAAGACAGATAAAGCTGGAGCCCTGCTCATGAAAAACAACGGATTAACTGTCTTCTGACTTTCTAAACAAAACCATCTGGTCTCTCTGACCCGAGACTTCAACTTTAACACAGCAGTGAACACCGTTTAACTCTTACAGAATAACACAGCTTAAAAGCACGCATCATGAAAATGACAAAAGTTATTCTTTTGATCACATCAGCCTAAAATCAAAGATAGAAATAGTCTCTTTTGGTGACTATGTTCTCAGATTACAGCTAATGGAATGATTTTGTGGTAAATGTCTTGCTTTACTGAGAGGTCAGTAAAGGTCATCACTGGACAGTTCAAAAACCTTAGTTTGACCCTGGGTAGGTCCACTACACAATGTTGGAACGTAAGACGTAGAAAAGCATGCACAGATATCCACATGACACACTAAGATGAACAAGATAGTGCTGGCAAGATGAATTCTGAGGGATTCCAGATTCAGATAGCAAAAACAGTTACACAATTAGATAATGGTGCTAAAACATCTTGTGAATCCTGTGTTTAGTTTTAATTACTTACATTGTCATCTTCCCTGTGCTATATCTGTTTACCTGTCCTAGTTGTCTGTTTTTCTGTGATTTTCCAGTCTGCTACACCCACTTCACCTGTTCCTCATTCTTTGTTATGGTACGTTCACACCTAGCAGCGTTTCAACGGCAGGAGCCTCCAGTTTACATTCAAAGTCAATGGGGGACGCGCCTCCATGCGCGTATTGGCGTCGGGCGTCACGTCACGTGCGTGTTGAGCGTGCTGGAAAGCGTTTTTCCGTGCACGTGAACCCGCGTCAGCCTCCAAAGCACGCCTTGACCATGCTGAAGATTTCGCCGTTCAAACATTCAAACGCCGTTCAACTCTCCCTGATTGGTTGATCAGGGAGAGTCGGGGGGAGAAGAGAGGGGGAGAGTCCCTATGTGACGCGGAAACGAGGGGGCGGGGGTATTGCGCAACTATGTGACGTATTGTTTGTGGGACACAGAAAAGACCCGCGAGGTCGTGTACTATGGAAGAGAAACTCATTGTAGCTGTGTGTTCGCGACAAGTCCTTCACGACCAGTCAAGTCTGCTCTACAGAGACAGGAATAAAAAGCTCCTCGCCTGGCGGAGTGCAGTGAGGACTCGGTATACCGGTAAGCTCCTCCCACACACCCCGCAGCAGTTTCGCGTTCAGGTCTGGACACCAAGTGCGTCCACTTGCGTGCGTGACGAGCTTTTTGGAAGTTGAAATGCTGTTCGGTCTGGATGTATCATTAGTCTCAGTTGCAACCTCCCACTTGTCTTTAGTCCTATATCTTCAGCTTCCTTCCATCTCCACAGCAGTGCATTATTAGCCTTCATGCAACAGTCCAGTTTCCCTCAATTTCTTCTTATGATCCACCTTGAGTTTTCTTCTATATTTTTTTTCTGACATGTCAGCCTTTTTTTATTTATATGATGTATAACAAAGTTCATGCTCAGTAATCCAGGTATCAAATCCGATAATTCTCACTCAGGTCATCTGGACAGTTTCTTTTTAGTAGAAACGTTTCACCCTCACTCCAGAGGGCTTCATCAGTCAGAGTAGTTCCAGCATACTGTTCCCCCACCAAGCTGTAAACAACTTAAGTGGACCAACCAGTTTGCTGGAGCCAGTGAGGGTGAAACGTTTCTACTAAAAAGAAACTGTCCAGATGACCTGATTGAGAATTATCGTATATGATGTATAGGTTTTTGGTTTTTGAGCTCCTTGAGTAGAAATTGCTTCCTGGGTTCCTGCCTTTTACAAAACCTGACAGTAACATCAAGAAGAAGGAAGATTAGAAGCCTGAGAAAGATGAAACACTAAAACAAGAAAAAGAACAGTAAGGGAAAGTCAAGGCTTCAGTGGTGCCAGTGATCATCAGAACACACAGGGTTGTGAGAAAAACTGGGAGAAATGGCTCTAATAGGTCCCAGGAATGACCTCTGAGGTATCTGTCTACTTTGTAGAAGACTATAATTTTAAGAACCACTGAGGACCACAAAACTCTCATGCTTCTGGTTCAGGACCCAAAGCTTAAACTTGATTGAATTTCCGGGAGTGAAAGCGTGCGCATCTAGCTGCAGCTACTCCTCGTACTTTTTTTCTTGTTTTTGTTTTATTCAGTACTTTCTGCTGTTTTTTCACCGATCCTTGCCTGGGCATTTCTACTCATCATCAAACAAGAATTTTACTTGGATTTACCTGCTGCCTGCTCTCGTCTGGACTCTGCTACTTCTCATCCAACAACACCCAGCGTCTGGCCTGCTCCATAGTTCAGCCATGGCTCCTTTGTCTTTGTTTCCTACCGGCCGCGCCCCCTGTACTCCCTCTTGAGGAAATTGCCTTCCATCCTCGTCGGAGATACATCAACCGGGGCTCGCGCCATCGACTCAACGCTGACATGGCTCATCCCATAACCTCCATCTGGTCTGACTCTCGCCATTCTTCACGCCGCAACGCTCGGACCGCTAACAGCACGTTAGCCAGCCTAGCTCGGTCGGCTAACGCTCCGATCACTACCTCCGCCTCCTCCATAAAGTTTGGACTTCTGAACGTTCGCTCCCTCACGGGAAAAGGTCAGCTTATTCACGATTGAATATCCGACCGAAAACTGGATTACTTCTGATTAACAGAAACGTGGCAACAACAAAATGACTTTTTTCATCTGAATGAGTTCACTCCTCTCGGGTTTGTTTGCATAGCTAAGGTCCGGGCCTCAGGCAGAGGCGGAGGTCTCGCGATAATTCACCGCGAGAACCAGAAGGTCACTCCGGTTCACACCCCCACCTTCTCCTCCTTTGAGCACACTGTGTATCTGCTCGCTGGCCCGACCCCCACCGTAGTGGCAACAATCTACTGCCCTCCAAAAGTGAACAGCTCCTTCATGAATGACTTTGCTGGACTAATGGGTCATTTAACTGCTCTTTCACCCAATGTCATCCTGCTAGGTGATTTCAACATTCATTTGGATCAGGAAAACAACCCTCTCTCCAGGGACTTCACATCTTGCTTGGACAGCTGTGGCTTTCAACAATTCATCAACTTTCCAATACACAAGATGGGCTACACTCTACTCTGCTGCACCGGACTTTCTCCTCTTAACTGTTCTTCTGATGAACTTCCATTTACTGATCACCTGATGATTTCATTCAATGTTAATCTTAAATTTTCCTCAGATAAACCTCAACGCACTATTTCCTTCCGTAATATCAAGAGTATCAACCATGACACTTTTATCTCATATTAATAATACCCTCTCCACTTTCAACTCCTCCAACCCAGATGATCTTGTCACATTATACAACACAAGCCTAACCAACATCCTTAACTCTGTTGCTCCTCTGAAAACTCGGACCGTTTCCTTCTCCAACTCTGCACCCTGGTTCACTCTAGAACTCCGCTCCCTGAAAACCAAAGGTCGACGGCTAGAGCGTCTCTATAAAAAATCTGGTCTCACAATTCACAAGGAACTTTATGCAAACCAACTCATCCATTACAAGAACAGTATTTCTCAAGCCAAATCCAGCTACTTCTCAGACATCATCAGTTCCAATGTTGGTAATTCAAAGACAATGTGCCTCATGCAAGAACCGTTCGTACGCACAGATTTGTTCTTAAACTGTGCGTACGAGTGATTTAGGAGCATTTGTGGCATTCAACAATGTTTTCGTATCCTAAGATTTTTTTCAGATACGAACAAAATCTACGAGTGGTCCAGACCTGTCGTATATTTTACGAGCAGTAGTCTGCTGTCATCCAGACGGATTTTCTTCACTAATAACTTTATACTTCGTTATTTAGAAAATATTTTGGGTTTAAAAAAATCACGCACCATAATCATTCTTGACAATAGGTTATTCTGTTTGAAATAGAATTATAATTTTAAGTTTAATTTGTCTGGTGTGTCGCAGGCTTCGGTGAGTCGTGCGCTCCCCTTGGTCATCAAAGCCCTCCTCAAATTAACACCCTGTCAGCCCGTGTGCTGACAGTGGTTCTGACAGCGGTTCTGACAGCGGTTCTGACAGCGGTTCTGACAGCGGTTCTGACAGCGGTTCTGACAGTGGTTCTGACAGCGGTTCTGACAGCGGTTCTGACAGTGGTTCTGACAGCGGTTCTGACAGCGGTTCTGACAGTGGTTCTGACAGCGGTTCTGACAGCGGTTCTGACAGCGGTTCTGACAGCGGTTCTGACAGCGGTTCTGACAGTGGTTCTGACAGTGGTTCTGACAGCGGTTCTGACAGTGGTTCTGACAGCGGTTCTGACAGCGGTTCTGACAGCGGTTCTGACAGTGGTTCTGACAGTGGTTCTGACAGCGGTGCTTACAGTGGTTCTGACAGTGGTTCTGACAGCGGTTCTGACAGCGGTTCTGACAACGGTTCTGACGGGACCGTGTTTTGTGCGCTCCTGCCATGAAGAAGGAGGAAGACTGCAGCTCCAGTGTATGATGAAATGATTCCTTTGGCAGTTATTAATCTTTCCCACAAAACACTGGAGCTACAGACTTCCTCCCCCTTCACGGCAGGTGCGCCGGGGCGAGATGGCTGGCTTGTTGGTAACTTTTTAATTTGTAATTGAGGATTTGGAATTATTCTCTGATCATTTACCTATAACTCACTATTTTCCACAGGTGATCGAGGCTATGCATTAGCCCCATGGCTTATGACACCTCTAAACAGCCCTCAGACAAGACAGGAGCGCTTGTGTAATAAGCTGCATACACGCACTCGTGCTGTAGTTGAGCGCACAGTTGGAGTTTTGACATGACATTTATTTTTCCATCCATCTCGGTAACGCAGACTTTCCTTGACCTCCAGCACCGTGCTGCGGCGAGACGTTTTCTGAAGCCATTTTCAGATCAAACCATTTTTTCTTGATTTCTGATACTGTACGACCCACGGGAGACACAACATTAACAGCAGTGGTTATTTCATGCCATTCTTTGGCTTTTCGCTGTCATTTTATGAACGGACACTTCCTGCTCTCTGAGGCAGGAAACGTAGCCTTATATGGTGTTTTGAGGGGTGGGAATTATGTAAATGACCTCTCCGCGTGCACGAGCAGGTGGATAGAACAGGTGCAATTCATCATACGTACGCAGCTCATTTACACACTTTTCCTGAGGATAGAAGAGTTTGTTGAATCTGACGTGGCATGTTCGTACGAACGCTTCGTACGAACAAAAGTAAGAGAAATTTAGGATAAAAATACGAACATGTTCTTGCATGAGGCCCATTGTTCTCTCTCCTTCACCGTTCTGTCTCATCTCCTAACTCTCTACCCTCTCACATGGTTTCCACAGAATTTTGCAACTCCATTATGTCATATTTCAATGAAAAGATTATTTCAATTCATAAACACCTTGGACCAAATACTGCCCCCAGCATCCTTGTTGAACTCCCCCCTCCCTCCCTCCCTTTCTCTGTCTTCTCCCTCCCCTCTGCTGATGACATTGCTGACATTATCAGCAAGTCCAAGTCCTCATCCTGTCAACTTGACCCATTTCCCACAGTTCTTGTTAAATCCTGTCTCCCGTCTCTACTCCCTATCATCACTAATATCATCCACTCCTCCCTAACCTCTGGCATTGTTCCCATCCATCCATCCATCCATCCATTTTCGTCCGCTTATCCGGGGTCGGGTCGCGGGGGTAGCAGCCTAAGTAGGGAGGCCCAGACTTCCCTCTCCCCAGCCACTTGGAGCAGCTCCTCTGGGGGAATCCCAAGGCGTTCCCAGGCCAGCCGAGAAACATAGTCCCTCCAGCGTGTCCTGGGTCTTCCTCTGGGCCTCCTCCCGGTGGGACATGCCCGGAACACCTCCCCAGGGAGGCGTCCAGGAGGCATCCTAACCAGATGCCCGAGCCACCTCAACTGGCTCCTCTCGATGTGGAGAAGCAGCGGCTCTACTCCGAGTCCCTCCCGGATGACTGAGCTTCTCACCCTATCTCTAAGGGAGAGTCCAGACACCCTGCGGAGAAAACTCATTTCAGCCGCTTGTATCCGAGATCTCGTTCTTTCGGTCACAACCCAAAGCTCATGACCATAGATGAGGGTGGGAACGTAGATCGATCGGTAAATTGAGAGCTTTGCCTTTCGACTCAGCTCTCTCTTCACCACGACAGACCGGTACAGAGCCCGCTTCACTGCGGATGCTGCACCTATCCGCCTATCGATTGTTCCCACAGCTTTCAAATCTGTTGCCATCACCCCTATCATCAAGAAACCAGGTCTTGACTTTACCAACTTCAGTAATCTTCGTCCCATCTCCAATCTGCCCTTCATCTCCAAGATCCTTGAAAAAACTGTTGCTAGTCAACTTCACTCACACCTGTCCAACAACAACACTTATGAAGATGTTCAATCTGGTTTTCGCCCCCACCATAGCACCGAAACAGCTCTAGTAAAAATTACTAACGACCTTCTTCTTGCTGCTGACTCTGGTCTTCTGTCCATCCTCATTCTTCTTGATCTAAGTTCTGCCTTCGACACCATCTGTCATTCTATCCTCCTCAACAGACTAACCTCCATTGGCATCTCAGGTACCCCGTTAGACTGGTTCAACTCCTATCTCTCTGACCGCACTCAATTCATTCAGCTTAAATCCTTCCGCTCCCAGTCTTCCCCTGTCTCCACGGGTGTCCCCCAAGGCTCTGTCCTCGGACCCCTCCTCTTCATCATTTACCTCCTTCCTCTAGGTCACATCTTCCGCAAATACGGCGTCCATTTCCACTGTTATGCTGATGACACACAGCTCTACTTGTCATCAAAACCTAACTCCACCCACCCACCCTCCATCCTTACCGACTGTCTCATTGAGCTAAATAACTGGTTTTCTAACAATTTCCTTCAACTAAACAGTAACAAAACAGAAATGGTAAAATGGTAATGGTAAATGGAGATTATTTATATAGCGCTTTCCAGCCCCCTGTGAGGAGCCCCAAAGCGCTTTACAATACCAGCCATCCACCCATTCATTCACACATTCATACACCAGTAGTGGTAGCCTACCTTGCAAGGCGCCATCCAGACCTACCGGGAGTAACTCTGGGTTAAGTGTCTTGCCCAGGGACACAACGACACATGGTGGGCAGACACGGGATTCGAACCGCCAACCTTCCGATCGGGGGTCGAATGCCATTACCACTGTGCCACGGCCGCCCAATCAAATCATTCTCGTCGGTACCAAAAACTCTAACATCTTCTCGTCCCCCTTAACAACTCTCTGCTATCCCCCTCCCCTCAGGTCAAGAGCCTCTGTGTCATCCTCGACACCACTCTCTCCTTCACTTCACACATCAACAATGTTACTCGGTCTGCCTATTTCCACCTCCGTAATATTAACCGTCTCCGTCCTTCTCTCACACCCCGCTCCACAGCCATCCTGGTGCACAGTCTTGTGACTTCCCGTATCGATTACTGCAACTCCCTTCTCTACGGCCTCCCCAACAAATCTCTCCACAAGTTACAGATGGTCCAGAACTCAGCTGCCCGTGTCATCACTCAAACCTCCTACTATAACCACATCACTCCTGTCCTGCAGCAGCTCCACTGGCTCCCGGTTAAATCACGCATCATCTTCAAAATTCTACTTCTCACGTTCAAAGCTATCCACAACCTTGCCCCTCCTTATCTATCTGACCTCCTACAAATCTCCATCCCATCATGCTCTCTCAGATCCTCCTCTTCGCTACATCTCCATGTACCCTCTGCCCTCCTCTCCACCATGGGGAGCAGGGCCTTCACCTGCTCTGCCCCTCACCTCTTGAACGCTCTGCCACCAGACCTTCGAAACACCACCTCCCTTTCTCTGTTTATGTTTATGTTTATTAAATTTGTTAATTTTTTTTACAAAAGAAACAATACAATGAGAAATTTGATGTACAAGTTTATGCGTCGTTTGTGCAGCTCCATGAACAGTCTTATTGTAACATTTTCACATTCCTCTGTCAGTGCGCTAAGATACCAGTCTGCTCTGTGGAATCATTGGTACGCAAGTCTCTTATAAGATTTTATTTTTTATTATATATATTTTTATTCTTTTTATTTTTTTCGGTATGTGTTGTGTGTGTTATGTTTTTTTGTGGACCACGAGTCTGTCGAATAAAGTTGATGAATACAAGACAATCCCATAAATGCTAATGTACAAAATATTAAAAAAAATGAAAGGTAGCAGAAAGAAGAATAAATCTTATTATATCTGCCCCTTTTTTCCAACAATCAGATTAAACAATAATAATCTTCAACCAACAGTACAAAATGACTAACTCTTTCTAATTTTCTAACTAATACAATACACATTACGCTATTTCATATATTTTTTTAACACATTCGTTTTGATCATTTTCTTAAATGTAGACCTTGACTTGGCATTTTTAACTACATTCTCCAAGCCATTCCATAATCTAATTCCCTGGATTGAGGTAGAACGTCCCTTCAAACTAGTTCTGAATTGTGGTTTTACAAACATCTCTGTCCCCTTAAGATTATAACAACTTTGTCTTTTAACAAAATGCATTTGGATATTTAAAGGTAATGCATTATTTTGAGCCCTATACATAACTGATAAAATATTATAGTCTACCAAATCATGGAACTTCAATAACTTCAGTTGATAAAATAATGTACTTGATGGATGACGGTAATGTTTTCTAAACACTTTGAGATTTTCAGTAATGAAAAGTGCGTTATAAATTGAATTAATTATTATTATTATTGTTTTCTAGTGATAATTCTTACAGCTCTTTTCTGTAATACAAAAATAGGCTTTGTGATTGTTTTACACGCATTCCCCCAAACATCAATACAATAGATTAAGTGTGGAACAATGATTGTGTTATACAACAAATACAGAGCTTTATCATTCAATAGGTCTCTGACTTTGTACAGTACTGCAATCGATTTAGCTATTTTTATTCTTACAGAATTTATGTGTTGTTTCCATGTCAGTTTGTCATCAATGATAACACCCAAAAACTTCACCTCACTCACTCTACAAATCTCAACATCCTCAATTTTGAGTGGAACANTAATGTTTTCTAGTGATAATTCTTACAGCTCTTTTCTGTAATACAAAAATAGGCTTTGTGATTGTTTTACACGCATTCCCCCAAACATCAATACAATAGATTAAGTGTGGAACAATGATTGTGTTATACAACAAATACAGAGCTTTATCATTCAATAGGTCTCTGACTTTGTACAGTACTGCAATCGATTTAGCTATTTTTATTCTTACAGAATTTATGTGTTGTTTCCATGTCAGTTTGTCATCAATGATAACACCCAAAAACTTCACCTCACTCACTCTACAAATCTCAACACCCTCAATTTTGAGTGGAACATCAACAGTTTTCTTTTTATTACTGAATATCATGTAATTAGTTTTTTCTAGATTTAATGATAATTTATTTATTTTAAACCAAGTTTGTATCTTGACAAATTCTGTCTTTATCAATTCCAACATTTGTTCTATATCTTCACCTAAACAGAAAAATGTGGTATCATCAGCAAAAAGTACACATTTAAGGAGTCCTGACACATTTACCAAGTCATTCACATATAAAATAAATAGCCTTGGTCCAAGTACAGAGCCTTGGGGAACTCCACATATGATATTGGGGCGGCCGTGGCACAGTGGTAATGGCAGTCGACCCCTGATCGGAAGGTTGGAGGTTCGAATCCCGCGTCCGCCCACCATATGTTGTTGTGTCCCTGGGCAAGACACTTAACCCCGAGTTGCTCCCGGTAGGTCTGGATGGCGCCTTGCAAGGCAGGCTACCACTACCGGTGTATGAATGTGTGAATGAATGGGTGGATGGCTGGTATTGTAAAGCGCTTTGGGGCTCCTCAAAGGGGGCTAGAAAGCGCTATATAAATAAGCTCCATTTACCATTTACCATATTACAGAGGTCAGATCTTACATCATTTATTTGTACAAATTGTTTCCTATCTTTCAAGTAGCTAGATACCCACTGTAATGCTGGTCCTCTAATACCATATTTGTTCAGTTTTTCAAGGAGAATGGTGTGATCAATAGTATCGAATGCTTTTTTTAAATCAACAAAAATACTGATACAATATTGTTTTTGATCGACAGCAGTAGTTATTTGTTCCATTAATTCCATGAGAGCCATTGATGTAGAGTTTTTTGCTCTAAACCCATACTGACTGTTGCTTAGAATATTTTGTTTATCTATAAATTGATCTAGTCTGTTTACAAATAGTTTTTCAAGAATTTTTGAAAACTGTGGTAACAAGGATATAGGTCTATAATTGTTGAACACACATTTATCACCATTTTTAAAAAGAGGAACTACCTTAGCTACTTTCATATTATCTGGAAATATTCCTGTTGAAAATGATAAATTACATATGTATGTAAACGGCTCAATAACATGGCTCATTATGTCCTTTACAAACATCATATCCATGTCCACCCAGTCCCTTGATCTCTTGTCTGTAAGATTTTTTACTACATTCATTATTTCCTCTTTGTTAGTTCCATTTAGAAAAATACTATTTGCACAACCTTTAATTGAATGGATCACATTATTATCTGCTTTTGGTATTTTAGCTGCAAGGCTTGATCCAACATTCACAAAATATTGATTAAATCCATTTACAATTTCATTTTCATCATGAATTTCATCGTTGTCTTTTACAAAGTATTTTGAAATACCAGTTTTTGTTTTATGATTCTTCAGGACACTATTCATTACTCGCCATGTTGCTTTCATATCACCATTACTTTTATCTAATAATTTACTATAATATTCTTTCTTATGTTTCCTTATAATCCCTACTAATTTATTTTTATACTTTTTATATTTTTCTTCAGCGCTCTGACTTCGCAATTTCAAGAAACATGAATACAAATAATTCTTTTTTTACAAGCATTTCTCAACCCTTTTGTCATCCATGGTTGATCAACCGTATTTCTCTTTGTATGATTTGTTTGCACACAATTCTTTTCATACAGAGCCTCCAAGATATTCATAAACTCATCATATGCTCTGTTCGCATCATCAACATACACATCACTCCAGTCTTGTTTATCCAGATCCTCTTTCAATTTTTCCAAAACTCTTTTTGACGTGTTTATGATCTTTTTCTTCGTTGTAACTGCTTTTGTGATGTTTTGATCATTTTTATAGATTGTGAAAACTGGTAAATGATCACTTAAGTCGGTCGTTAAGATACCACCTATCACGTCCCCATTTGTTATACTGTATTTGTGAAAATATTATCAATTATTGTGGCACTATGAGTTGTATTTATTTCCCATATCAATGTTAAAGTCTCCACACAAAAAAAACATTTTTATTAAAACTCTTCTCCATTAGCTCCAAGATTTTATCCGTGAATATTTCTATATTTGCTCCTGGTGATCTATATACACAACTTATTATTATGTTTTTATCGTTTTTGTTTATTATTTCTATTGTTATCATTTCCATAATATTATCAACTATTATTGACATTTCACTATTTAATTTACATTTTATTTCATTATTGACAAATAGAGCGACTCCACCACCTCTTTTATTATTTCTGTTCATATGATATAATTCATACCCCTCGATGTGAATATTACTTGTGTTATCATCATTGAGCCATGTCTCTGACAGCGCTATTATCGTAAAAGTTCTATTTAACTGTTTTAAGTAATCTGTTATTTTGGATATGTTTGCATTTATACTTCTGCTATTAAAGTGAATAATAGAGAGAACTCCATTTGATATATTGATGTCATTAAACTGCTCTTCATTATAATATTCGCTATCTTTTATTACAGGAAAAAAATTTGCATCAATCACATTTTCAACATTATATATTTTAGGTTCTGAGTCTTCGTATGTTGTCATGTTCTAATGTATTTGTTCATTTCACTGTATATTTTATCGATTTTGAGTGTGAGTTGTTTCATTGATTTGTAATTTTTCATTTCCTGAATTCATCCAGATCCTTCAGCTCTTTTATCATTTTAGGCTGAGACTCTTCCTTTGTTTTGATAAAGATGTATCAATTTCTTGTCCATGTTTCAGGGCTGTTCAAGACAGCCCTGATAAACACATCTCTTTAGCCTATCATTAACTTTACTAAATGTATTTTTTTTATTTTGCATTTTATAATCTTTATGGATTTTATATTTCAATTTGTCACTGATAATGTTTGCACTGTATTGGTTTGTTAAGTGTCCTTGGGTGTCCTGAAAGGCGCTTTTAAATAAAATGATTATTATTATTATTATTATTATTATTATTATTATTATTATTATAATAATAATAATCATTTTATTTATTAAGAAGAGAGAGCTGAGTCAAAAGGCAAAGCTCTCAATTTACCGATCGATCTACGTTCCCACCCTCATCTATGGTCATGAGCTTTGGGTTATGACCGAAAGAACAAGATCTCGGATACAAGCGGCTGAAATGAGTTTTCTCCGCAGGGTGGCTGGACTCTCCCTTAGAGATAGGGTGAGAAGCTCAGTCATCCGGGAGGGACTCGGAGTAGAGCCGCTGCTTCTCCACATCGAGAGGAGCCAGTTGAGGTGGCTCGGGCATCTGGTTAGGATGCCTCCTGGACGCCTCCCTGGTGAGGTGTTCCGGGCATGTCCCACCGGGAGGAGACCCAGAGGAAGACCCAGGATACGCTGGAGGGACTATGTTTCTCGGCTGGCCTGGGAACGCCTTGGGATTCCCCCAGAGGAGCTGCTCCAAGTGGCTGGGGAGAGGGAAGTCTGGGCCTCCCTACTTAGGCTGCTACCCCCGCGACCCGACCCCGGATAAGCGGAAGAAAATGGATGGATGGATGGATGGATGGATTATTATTATTATTAAACGTCAAATGAAAAGCTAACTGTGCAAACACACACACACACACGTGCACACACACACAGTCCTTCAGTAACAAAGGACTGCATTTTATTTTTTGTTGTATTTTTCTTTATTTTTAAGCAGTGTTCTCTTAGCATGAAAAGAGAAAAATCTACAAGTTACAAGGTTTCGGACGAAAGACGAAATGTTTCTACAATATTTTTGCTTTGTTTTGTTTTTTGAATGTCCAGAGGACCAGACTTAGCTTTTTTAGACTACGAGGTTATTTGTGACATTTAAAAATGTCACAGATTTTTAACATATACTTTTTATGTATGTAATTGTTACATTTTTTTATTTATTTTTTTATTTGACTTGGTATGTGCTGAAAACTAATCAAACAAACCAAGACAAAAACAAAACTGTTCTGGTGCAGACGAAATATGAACTTTTTTAATATGCCTGCCAGAGTATGTGACACTGGACACTTCTTCTTTTTGCTCAATAAAACTAAACAGGGCTTAATTATTTGTTTTTTCCATGTGTAAAATTATATATGTGCATACTTTCTCTATGGGACAAATCAGTACTTTTTATTTATTAATATATATTTTACTACTTTCTTTTCAGTTATATATTTTTTTAAATTATGAATTTATTAATGTTTTAAAGTTGTGGTTATACAGAGTTGTAAATATGTCACAAGACACTTGCCTCAATTTATACAAAGTGACGGCTTTTTGCTATGTGATCACACAGAAAAACCGAGGTCATGTGGGGGGGGTTGTTTTATGTGTAACTTTCTATTAGTGAAGTGAACCTTTAATAAATGGCAATATTCTCCATATACCACCTGCTGGTCTTTTAATGAGAATGGATTTCAATTATAGAGAGGCACGTCTTTCTTCAGTGGCAGCTTTTTTCTTTTCATCATAGAGCCATGAATGAAGTACAGTGATGGAACAAGGAGGGGGAGGGGGGCGATTAAGGTGGGGAAAACTTAGACTTCTAACAAAGTAGCAACATTTCATCTTAGCAATGTCTATCCATCCATTATCTTTAGCCTCTTCTTCCTTCTCAGGTCGCGGGGTCACAGGTGCCCAAATCCAGCAGTCAATGTACAAGAAGGGACACCAGGACAGGTCTCCAGTCAATCACAGGGACACAGAGACGAACGAGACAAACAACCATTCACTCTCTCACTTACACCTAGGGACAATTTTGAGTTACCAATCAGTCTAACATGTTTTTAGTCTGTGGAAGGAAACTGGAGTATCCAGAGAAAACCCACACATGCACAGAGAGAACATGCAAACTCCACCCAGCAACGTCTCAGCTGGCATTCTGGTGACCTTTTCACTGTTGAGCAACAGCTCTACCAACTGATACACCATGCCACCTCATCCTACCAATGCCCAATTTTTAAGTATTTTTAGGCCTAACAAAAAAAGCCAATGGGGTACTGTATATCCCCTCCTGAATTAGGAAGAAGCTAAAAAAAATAAAGCTTAAAGCTAGTTCCCTTATCAGTCAGTCACTAGGTGCAACATAGATGCTATGGTAAATTGTGCTCCGCACGATTACCTGAAGGAATACAATCGCGCCTTTACGGCAGGGGCGTCAGCGTCACGCCAGAGACCCCGCGGTATTTAAGGTGCTGACGCCCATCCTACTTCCTCTTATTGCCTTTCACCTCACTTAAACCTGAACTCTCTTCGCGGGACTTCTCTGTGCTTCATCGCTCGACCAGAGGTGAGCTTGCTTCCTACACAGGGCATACATAGAATTCTTCCTGCGTACTACCGGGCTAGCGAAAGCTAGTCCGGCACATTTTATCTAACCCCAAAGTTTTTTCTTCTCCTTTTTCCGCAGACTGCTTCGCTCGACGGCGCTAAACTGTGTCACGTCGCTACCTCTGCAAATTTCGTAGTAGGTTAGCCAGCGAAAGCGACGCGACGGAGGAGACATTTAAAAAAAAAAAAGGATATTGGAAGGACTCGCTCGCCTTATCTCAGAAATGCCTCCGGAGAAAGGAAAGCGAAAGACAAGACTTCCGAAAAAGACTGGTAGGACGGCAAGCCCGACCTCGCGCGCCTGCCTCAGCGGATGCAGATTTTCCCTCTCGGGGACGGACAACCATGAGGCCTGTCCTGTCTGCCTGGGAATGCTACACGCGAACATGGCGCTGGATGCACCCGAATCATGCCCACACTGCAGCCAGATGCTGGAGGCGGTGAGGAGGCACCGGGTGGACTTCGTCGCCAAAGCCATGGGCGCTGCTTCGACGCCAACAGACCCGGACACAACTGAGCTTCTCACTGCCACGCCGGAGCTCGAGAACATGGCTCTGGAGGACAGCACCCAAGGTGAATGGGGCAACAGCCTGGACGCGCTGGCCCCTATCGGGGACTTAACAGTCGACTTCAACACTCGAGGCTTGATGAACGAGGACGAGATCTCGATTTCAGCCTCAGGTGAATTTTCTGCTGATGATGCCGACGCTGAGTACGATGAACAAGGGGGAGACCTTTCTCACACCCCGGGGCCGTTGCTCCCGGAGACTGAATTTTCGATCCCTGCTCTGATCGACTTGTGTCGCAGAGCAACAGACGCGCTGCAGATCCCATGGCCATGACCTCCACCCCGTCAAAAAGTCACAAGGTTGGCAGGAAATTATTTTTACTCAAAACAGCAGTCCGCTACGAGGCAACGGATGCCCATCTTTCCGGATTTCCTTACGGAGCTGACTCGCACCTGGACCCAACCCAGGGCTCCCATGCTGCTGCTGCTCTCACAGTTCCTCGACGTGGATGGGATGGATGCAGCGGGCATAGCCAACGTGCCACAAATGGAGGACACACTGGCGTCTCACCTGGCCCCCAGGTCTTTAGGGACGAAACCAACTTTGCCCAGCAAAGCCTGTCGAGTCTCGGCTTCTCTGCTCGAGAAATGCTACAGGGCTCAGGACCTCGCGGCACGTGCAATGAATGCGTCCGCCATGATGCAGGCGTACCTGACTGAAAAACTGTAGGAGCTCCAGGTAATGACGGACAGACAGGCTGTCGCCGAGCTGTTGGAGGAAGCACGCAGGGCAACAGACTTTGTGCTCCGTATGATGGGGACAGCAGCTGTTGCACAAGGCAGAGGCATGGCTGAGGTGGTCATCGCACAATGCCATCTGTGGATGACTGTAACTGACCTCCCGGAGGGACAGAAAATTCCTTTTCTGCACCACTCCATAGAGCCGACGGGATTATTCGGAAAAGCTCTGGATCGAATTCAGACCAGACTGGACCAGAGGCGCAAACAGGCTGAGGCTCTCCGGGTAGGCATCCCCAGAAGAGCCTTCCCCCCCCCCCCCAGGGAGTCAGCTGGGAGCAGAGCCCCGCAGCCTCGACACCACTCGACCACACGTGTCCCACCGCAAAAGCGGCTGGCATACGAGGCCGAGAACCGGCAGAGACCACCGTCGGACCCGCCTCGGGCCAAACACGCCTGGAGTAAGAACAGATTTGTTCCCCGCCAGGCGGTCCGACACATGGCCTCATCGGCGAACCGGGACGCCAGACAGAAACGTGCCTGACAAACCAAGCCCTCTTCTTGACTTTACACGATCACCCGCCGACGTGGTACGGAAAATTATCTTTTCATATCCAGACTTTGTTTGTAACATGGTACAAAAAGCTAGTGACATTACTTCACGCACGAATCATGTTTTTTCTGCTGTGAGTGACATAAAGTCAAATATGTCGTTACACATAAGCACGAATAAAGCTCAAAAAACCGCCCCTCTGTCTTTCTTGACTCAAAAAAACAAAACAAAAAAACAACAAACAAAACACAGTAACATCAGCAACATGGCCCCCTCTGTTCTTCCAGCCGATGTAAAGGGCGAGGGTCATCATTCCTCCCTTCCTCACGGCTCACGGGGTGTTAGCCTAATCAATAAGCCCCAGCTGGGTGCCTCGGGTCTGTCTGAAACTGACAGTGCCAGAGGCGCCTGCAATCAGGCCCGCCAGTCCTCACAGAGACAGGTGAGGGGGGTCACGTGCTACAGTGCCCAACCCGTTGTAAACCATGGGGCCGGCAATACACAATTCAACAAACCTGTGACAAATCCGCGCTCCAGGGGGGTGCGTCGACAGAACCTGGCAGCCCACCTTCCTGGCTACCAGCTCCTATTCAATGGATTCCAGTAAGTGACTGGGGGGGGAGTCACGACAGAAGCCCACAGGCCAGAACCAGTGTCACCCATTCACAAAGGAAGTGGTGATGACACTGCAGTATGTGTAAACACTCAATGCAGAGCAGAAATTGCATCAGGGCTAAATCAGATTCCTCTTCCCTTTAACAGAAGGGGACTGGACTGTCTGTCACCAGCCAAACAAAAAAACTGCTCAACACAGAGAACTATTTTGGACAGCTTCACATCCGCCTGCTGAAACTGTCCCCTTATCCTCAGTGGGCGACATGCCCTGCTCAAGCAATGATCCTGCAGCGTGTGAACACGCTCGCTGTACTGAATCAGTTCTACTCTCAAACGACACCCCCCTCCCATCAGGTGAAACACAGCCCCCTGGAGGTTCATCAGGCCCCAGGGCACTGATGAGGCCGGAGGCCAGTGTACCAGACCCAACCATGAAGCGGGCTGGAGTCAGGAGGTCTGCTCGTATCCAGAACCTGCACCCACTCCGAACCATGACTCCCCACAAAAAGAGGAAAAACAGGCATTCTGTTCTGCTTTGGCCCAATAATGACAGCAGTTTGCTTCTGTCTTCCAACACTCTCGATCAGAGAGGTATGGAGGTACATCTGCAGGAGGGCCCTCTCCCTAACTTGGTTGGCCCTCAAGGAGCCACAGAAATCAGGGCCCTCGAGGAGGAACTGGTTCCGCCACCTGCTCCTCTCCAGGGACCCGCTACGTCACCAGAAGGAACAGCCTCACCGCTTATGCTGAGAACTGTGGTAAATCTCAGCTTGGTGGCTGAGAGGAACAAACTGGTGGCCTCAGGCCTGCACGAGAACGTGGTAAATACCATTCAAAATGCCCGAGCTGTGTCAACACAGTTTCTCCACGCCCGGAAATGGCGTATTTTTTTAAGCTTGGTGCATGGAAAGAAATATTATTTCTTATTCATGTGACTT
>JBBPBX010013242.1:22245-33979 GCA_038048925.1 Garcialebias charrua | reverse complement strand
TATTATTTCTTATTCATGTGACTTGGTCCAGCTCCTCAACTTTCTTCAAGACCTGCTTGAGAAAAATCGTTTTTTCTCAACCATTAAGGTGTTTATATCAGCTATTTCAGCTTGTCACAAGGGCTGGGGGAGCAGGACGCCTGGCGCGCACCCGCTCATAATAAGATTTATGAAGGACGTGCTAAGGAAGAGACTCCCCAGCAGGATCTTGACCCTGGATGGGATCTTACTCTGGTCTTGGGGGCTCTCTGTGACCTCCCATTTGAACCACTGAGCGATATTAAGATAGATTCATTATCTTATAAGACCGCTCTGCTTCTGGCTCTGTGCTCGGCAAAACGTGTGGGTGACCTCCATGCTTTGTCCGTGCACCCAATGTGTACCAGGTTTGTCCCTGATGGGTCAAAGGTCACTCTAAGGCCCAATCCTACGTATATCCCAAAGGTCTTGACTCTGAACCCCAGAAGTTTGGACTTTGATCTCTCTTCTTTTCCACCTGCTCCTGTCCTCACTCAGGAACAGAAAAGGCTGAAGGCTCTCTGCCCCGTGAGGGCTTTAAGTACTTACATGCAGAGAACAACTGAATGGAGGAAAACAAACCAACTGTGTGCTTTGCAGCACCAGTTACTGGTAGGGTCCTATCAAAGCAGTGCCTCTCACACTGGGTGACTGAGGCCATAAAAAGGGCGTACAGTAGCAAAGGTCAACAGGTGCCCTCTGGAGTGCGTGCCCATTCCACTCCATGCCTGGCCACCTCGTGGTCATTGTTCAAGGATGTACCAGTGGCAGACATCTGTGCGGCTGCGAACTAGAGCTCTACAAATACGTTTGCAAAGCATTACAGTTTGGACGTTACTGCGTGTGATGTCACTCAGGCTGTCCTTTCTAACACACAGTAGAAAGTGACCTTGAGATGCCTGTTGAATAAAGGCGGACGTTCACACTAGGATGCATTTTACTGAGCATTTCAAGGGCGTGAATGAATTACATTCCCATAGCATTTATGTTGCACCGAGTGACTGACTGATAAGGGAACTGAAAGTTATGCACCATAACTCATGTTCCCTGAAGGAAGGGAACGAGGTGCAACTTTTCAATGCTGAAAGCTCGGTGAAGTGCATTTTGGAGGAAGTAGGATGGGCGTCAGCGCCTTAAGTACCCAGAGGGCGGGGTCTCTGGCGTGACGCTGACGCCCCTGCCGTAAAGGCGTGATTGTATTCCTTCAGGTAATCGCGCTGAGCACAATTTCCCATAGCATTTATGTTGCACCTCGTTCCCTTCCTTCAGGGAACATGAGTTATGGTGCATAACTTTCAGTTTTTAATCCCGAGGGGAAATTTGAGAACACGAGATGTCATTCGAGATGTATTTTTGGCGTCATACGTCAATGCTTCCCGTCACCGAGGGATTTGAATGGTGAATATTTGTAGTTTTGAGATTAGTATTTTTCTAGACTGGTATGAAACAGGGAATGTACAGTAAGTAAACCTTAAAGTTTTTGGTGTAAGATAGAAGAGTTTAAAAAAAATGTATTTATTTGTTTTTTCATAACTGAGTCAGCAGTGACTGATCCTGGTGAGTGGAGGGGGCACATTTTTCCACCACCAGGCGCAATGGCAGAGCTAGGGGGTGGCCAATGGTGGCCTTGCCAAATGTGGCAACTCTATTTTTAATGACTAATTTTCTTATGCCTAGATGCAGCAACACACTAAAATGGAAGTTGACACACTGCTTTTCTAAAGTTGTTCAGCTTGGATTTTGACCTGGCATATTCTGATGGAACCTTTCTTATGCTCAATACAGCCCCACACCAAAATGGAAGTTGGTACCTCGGTTATTTTTCAAGTTGTCATGCTCAGAGCATGGGCAAACGGATGAAGGTATTTCCAATTTCCCCTCTTTGCACTGCAATGGAGGACATTGAATTGGAAGTATTAAACATGAATTGTTGAGCAAAGTGAGATGAAGGATCACAGAAGAGCTATTCTGCTCTGTTGCTGCCAGTGTCCTGCATCTTGATTTAGAATTTCACTTTTTCTTTGTCCAGCTTTGCAGGGATTCTCATTTCCTAAAATAACAATTGGTATATTTAGGGGGCGGCTGTTGCTGAGTGGTTAGAGCAGTCGTCCTCCATTACAAGAGTTGGGGGTTTGATTCCACCAACAGTCACATGCTGGTGTCCATGTGCAAGATAATGAACCCCTCATTACATCCAATGTGTCCTATCGGTGTATGAATGTGATAAAACACTGATTATTCTTTGTACAGATCTAGCAGAGTGCTGTATAAATGGGTAAATGAGGACACAGGTTGTAGTGTAAAGTGCTTTGAGTGTCTTGATAAGATAGAAAAGTGCTATATTAGTGCAGTCCGTTTATACATATACAGTATTCTCTAACAAAATGATCATGAGGATCCACAATTTTTCCTCCTCCACCATAACCCTCAGCACTGGCTCTCCTCAAGGATGTGTGTTGAGCCCTCTCCTGTTCACTCTGCTCACATACGATTGTGCAGCCACCCATCCAGGCTGTCATATTGTAAAGTTTGCAGATGATACAGCTGTGGTGGGATGCATCACAAACAATGATGAGTCCAGCTACAGGCAGGAGGTGGAACACCTGGAGAGCTGGTGCAAAGAGAATAACCTTCACATCAATGTGAAGAAGACAAAGGAGATGATTGTGGACTTCAGAAGGAACAAACACACCCACACCCCACTGAACATAAGAGGATCTGCGGTGGAAGTGGTCTCCAGCTACAAGTACTTGGGTGTACACATGAATGATAACCTCAGCTGGAGCAACAACACCACCAGCCTGATCAAGAAAGGTCATCAGAGACTCTACTTCCTCAGACGGCTGAGACGAGCTGGTCTGAGCAGCCCAGTCCTCACCTCCTTCTACAGGTGTGCAGTGGAGAGCATCCTGTGCTCCAGCATCAACGTGTGGCATGGAGGCTGCACAGCTGCAGAAAGAAAAGCTTTGCAGAGAGTGGTGAAGGCTGCACAGAAGATGTTGGAGTCAGTCTCCCCACCATCACAGACATCTACACCTCCAGATGCAGGAAGAGAGCCACCTGCATCATGAAGGACCCCACTCACCCAGCACACACACTTTTTGCCCCACTCCCCTCAGGACGGAGGTTGAGGAGCATTAAGTGTAGAACCACTAGACTGAGGAACAGCTTCTACCCTGAGGCTGTTAGACTCATGAATAAATAACCAGAATAATCACTGTGAAAAAATCACATCATGTTGCTGCTGATCTGTTTCATGCTGCTGTGTTCATTCGTGCTCATCTGCTCATACAGACTCATGTTCGTGCTGCTGTTTGGAGTAATGTTTTTCTATGATATCAATGCTTAGTGTATTTTTAGTTGATGTTTTTCTTAGTTCATATCTTAGATGTTATTACTGTTTTTCTTTTACATTTTATTGTTGGATGTAACTGGGACGCTGTGTACATAATCTCGTTTCATCACATGTATCACATGTGGTGCGAATGACAATAAAGATTCTCTGACTCTGAAAAGAAAAAAATCACCAATATTGCTACTTGATCTCTCTCAAATGCATACTTTTTATCAAATCAAGCTTTGAGCAGAGACAAGAGAGGCAGCAGGAAATACTGGATGAAATCTGCACCATCTGGATTCTGTCAGATCACTTTATGCTCAACTGAAACTGTTTATTGCAACACACAGATTACTGTGTCAAACTCTATTTCCATTTCAGTAGACCTACAAGAAGCAGGAAACAAGAAGACAGCTTTGTAGAATTTATTCCACAGGCGGGTTGTTAAAACAAACCCACACCAGTGATTGTAGACAATGAAAAAAGAAGCTACCGGTACATCAGAATTGTGTGGTACTTTTGTTCCATGTTGCACAAATAATAATTCTACAGTTCAGTTATTGCCACACGCTGATCAACACATTGTAAAACACAAATCCTTTATAATGCCCATGTTGTTTATACCATTTAACTTTTTTCCCCCTCTTTTTGGCTCATTTTGTCCCCTGCTATATTTACCCCCTGCCAATCCCCACAGTGACATTTAGAGGAATGATATGGTAGTCAATGCACAAGAGGCGTATGGTTATGCTCAGCTAATTTAAAACCATTAGAGGATAATCATGAGAAAGCAGTTAAAGCTCTTGGGCTTTTAGCTTTTAGTGCTTGGGTGTTTTAGTGCAAATTACCTCCTTTCTACACTGAAAGTCACCTCAACAGGGAGATGGCTGTCAAAACCACGCGACTGAATAACGTTGCTTTAAAGAAGCCCTGCTGTGATTTAATCCTGTTTATTTGTCTTTGCCTGTGTCAGCTTGTTTTTAGTCTTCTGTGCATTTATACTTTGACCTCTTACTGTTATGTGTTGCAAAAATGGAAAAACAGAAATTAAGGACCTATGGACAAATTCCTCTTTGCTGAAACGTTTTGTATTTTATCCAAAATACTTTCTTCAGTCTGAGGACCTGCAACAAACTCAGTCTTATAAATAGCACCTTCTCATAGTGGATCAACCACTTTGCTGGTGACAGCCAAAACTAGTTCAACATGCAAAAACCTTTAAACAAGCTGCTGTTCAACCTCTCCTGAAAATAAATAAAAATAAATACTTGACCCCTCAGTCGTATCCAACGTCAGGCCTGTCTCCAGACTCCCATTTGTTTCTAAACTTCTGGAAAAAAAATAGTTGAGTCCCAGTTGAAGTGCTTCCACACTATCCTTGAGTTATTCCAATCTGGCTTTAAACCTCTCCAAAGCACTGAAACTGACCTACTGAAGGTTTTTAATGACATCTTCTTCTCCACAGACACTGGTGATTCTGTGCTGCTTGTCCTATTGGACCTTACACCCCCTTTTGACACCATCAACCATGAGATTCTCATTGCTAGGTTGGATCAGTGGGTGGGCATCACAGGGTCAGCCCTCAATCGATTCAGATCCTACCTCTCTGACGGGTCCTTTTGTGTTTTCATCAAAGATTTTAGTTCTGCAGCGGCAGCGCTTAAATGGGGGATCCGCAGGAGTCCATCCTGGGTCCTCTCCTATTCTCCTTATACTTACTGCCACTTGGTGCTATTTTCCAGAAACACAGCATTTTTTCACTTCTATGCCGATGACTGTCAAATTTACTTCCCCCTAAGACACAATGGTATACGCTCTATTCAACCTCTGCTCGACTGCCTGGGTGACATCAGGGACTGGATAGCTTTAAATTTCTTAAGTTTCAATGAAAATATGTCTGAAGCCATGTTGTTCCCTCAATGACACAATCACTAACCACTGCATCAACCTTTCTGCTCTAGCCCTGTCAAAAAAACAAAGAATCACTAATCTGGGAGTGATAATGGACCCTTCCATGAAACTCAACAGTCATGTAAATATGATCGTTAAATCCTGTTTTTTTTCCAGGTGAGGAAACTTTAAGTTTAAGCCCATATTATCCCAAAAAAACCTGGAGACAGTAATATATGCATTCATCACATATACGCTTGATTACTACAATTCACTCCTGTTTGGTATCAGTCAGACCACCATTGCACGACTACAACTGGTCCAGAATGCAGCAGCCTGATTTTTAACCAGTACAGGCAAAAGAGAGCACATTACACCAGTCTTGGCCTCCCTGCACTGGCTACCGGTTCATCTTCGAATCCAGTTCAAAATTCTCCTGTTGTCTACAAATCGCTGAACAGTCTCGCCCCCGCCTATCTCTATGATTTGCTACAGCTGTATGTCCCACCACGTTCTCTGAGGTCAGCGGATCAGTTACTTCTCAAAGTTCCAGGAACTCGTCTTAAACGCAGAGGTGACAGGGCGTTCTCTGTAGCAGGCCCAAGACTCTGGAACAAGTTACCTCTGTTCATCAGACAGGCCCCCTCCCTCTCGGTTTTCAAATCCCGTTTAAAAACTTACTACCATCAACCAAAAATGATGATCCATTATCTTTTACCTGCTTCTTCCTTTTGGGGTCGTGGGGGTCATTGGTGCCCATGTCCAACTGTCACTGTGCGAAAGGCGGGGGACACCCTGGACAGGTCTCCAGTCCATCACAGGGACACAGAGACAAACAACCATTCACTCTCTCACTCAAAACTAGGGACAATTTAGAGTTGCCAATCAGTCTAACATATATGTTTTTGATCTGTGGGAGGAAACCAAAGTACCTGGAGAAAACACATGTATGCATGGGGAGAACATGCAAACTCCACGCAGTAAGTCTCCCAGACCAGGATTTGAACCAGGGTAACCTGCTCACTGAGAGGGAGCATCTCTACCACTTGAGCCACCGTGCTGCCTCACTTGCAGTAATCAGTCTCTGAAATACACACTGTATGCACAAACACAAATACAGTCATTCCCAGCTGATCCCTTCAGTTGTTCTTGGTGACATTGATACTTCATGTAAGTTTAGGCTAAATCTATGTTGCAAGGGAATTCCACATATGGACAATCCAATTGAATTCAGTTTATTTACATAGCACCAAGTCACAACATAAGTCGTCTCAGGGCACTGAACAGAAAGATTCATATACAAAAATAATAATTTAAAACTATTTATCTGAGGAGCAGACTGCTTTGAATTTAACTCCATCGGAGAAATCTCATCTTGAGCAAGCATGAAAGTGACAGTGGAAAGAAAATACTCTCCCTTGAGGAAGAAAACTTTAGCAGAACCAGGCTCAGGACAAGCCAATCCAAAACACACATTGTATCCGAACCATCACATCTCTAGATGCAAAACATAAAACATTGATTTTATTTGATCAGAAACCCTGAGTTGTTGTTTTCTGTGGTGACACATACAGAAATACAAGCCTGGTTCTGCAGAACTGAAATAAAGAAGGTCTGTATTGCTAAGAAGTGGGCCGACGCTGCAGTTACTGCAGCAGGAAAAAAATCTTAGAGGCAGAAGGCTCAAGGGTCAAGGTTCTTTTTTGTCATTTGCATCACATGTGGTACATGAGGTGGAACAAAATTGTGTACACAGGATCCCAGTTACATCCAACAATAGCAAAAATATAAATTGTAAAAGAAATAGTAAATAAGGATCCAATATATAAATTAAGAAATATGCCAAACTAATGCCAAACGGCAAGCAAAAAGATCTAAGATATAGTAGTCACTAATAGTGCAAAACAATACACCAAACCACAGCAGCCCGAACATGAGTCTTTGTGAGTGGATGAGTATGAGTGAATGAATACAGCAACATGAAATACCAGTAATCACTGATCAGCAGCATGAGATCAGCAACACATGTCAACAATCAAAGTGACATTACAGTGATTATCCTGGTTAGAGATTCATGAGTCTAACATCTTCAGGGTAGAAGCTGTTCCCGAGTCTAGTAGTTCTACACTTAATGCTCCGCAACCTTCTGCTTGAAGGGAGTGGGGCAAAAGTCTGTGTGCTGGCCCTGGGTGAGTGGGGTCCTTCATGATGCAGGTGGTTCTCTTCCTGCATCTGGGGCCTCATGTATCAACCATGCGTGCGCACAAAAACATTGCGCACGTCACTTTCCACGCAAAACCCCGTATGTATCAAAACTGAACTGAACGTGAATATATGCGCATCCAGGTACATATCCACGCAAGCTCCCGAGCAGGCGTACGCACGTTTCTGTGGTTCTTGTTCCTTTGGCGACACTTACAGGTGTTTCAGAGAAACTGAAGCCCCACAGTCTGTGGTTGACTTTAAGAGCGGCTTGAAGACCTTTCTTTTCAACCGAGCATACTTTACTCCTCATGATTCTACTTTTGATCTCAGCTGATACTGTTGTTGATTTTAATTGTTTTATTATTTGTCTTATTGACATTCAAATATGTTGCACCTTGTAGCACTTTGAGATTTCCATGAATGAAAAGTGCGTTATAAATTGAATTCATAATTATTATTATTATTATTATTATTATTATTATTAACTGTTCATGATGTGAAAATGATTAATATTCCCTCCAAACACACGATTAACAAGTATTACATCCACATGACGCAGTGAAATAAAGCACGCGCAAAGTTGTGCCAAAAATAAATTTAACAGGAACGGATTCATTCAGCCTTACTGGAGGTTATAATAAATAGTGTAACACGCAGAGCATTTATTTAGAAACAGATATAATTTTCCGATCTAGGATATGGCTTATCAGCCGTTTTCAGAAATAATCATTTTTCAGTTTGGCACTGCTGCGCTCTGGGGAGCCGTGCATCACGCGTGCATACAGAAGCAGCGGTCAAACTGTTCCACAGAGGGAGCTGCAGGTCGATCGGGACTGTGCAGTCCAGTCCACACAAAGCCGGATCATGTCCAATAGAATGGTCTCATCCATATGTTTCCAAAGGCTGAGTGGTCGCGCTTGGAGCGCGCGCGCACCCTCACCGGTGTCGACACGGCAGCTGGAGGTGTTTCATTATCTGCGTTTATTGTAGATTTCTCCAAAATGACACGTGAAAGTACACCTTATATAACTTGTAGGAGAGTAAAAGCTTCACAGACAGACTGCGCACAGGGCTGCGGAGGGCGCAGCGTCTGGAGACGCCAACATCACGTGATGTCATGAAATGTCTCCACCAAGACGCACAGACTCGTTTCTTCACATCATCTACATAAACAAAGATCTATGTTCTAGCAAACATCCAAGTAAGTTCCTCTGTGTTTACAGTAATTATGGTAATAAACTCGTGCGCAAAGTTAATATTTCCACACAGAATGAATGAATGAGCCGGTTCGCGCACCACAGCAGGGTGCGCATACCGACACACAATCACTCGTTCTTTGCATGATGAACACATTTTATTACTATTCTTACTTAGGATGTTTGTCCTCACTCATATTATATTAAATTCATTATATTCCCGAATCTAGAAATCATTTCTGATCGCGCAGGGATCAAACAAACATGTCCTTCACACATGCAGGAAGTAATTTGCATCTGTTTAACATATGTAAATGAAGGCGTGTCAGGGGAGGTGTCTCACGTGCGCTCAGTTCCACGTCAATTGTGATGTACAAAAGGAATGTGCGTGGATTCAGGTGTACGCACAGTTTGATAAATCTGGATCTTTTTGTGCGTAGACACTTTTCTGGATTTCACCGTACGTCACTTTTCAGTAGGAAATCCACGCAGGTTTTTGATACATGAGGCCCCTGGAGATGTAGATGTCTGTGATTGGGGAGGCTGACTCAAACAGACTTTGCCTGTAACTAGTTAGCAATAAAAGTTAGAGAGGTATAGTTTCCAAAATACCTCAAAATAGTAATAGCAGAGATTTTTAATATCCATTCTTGTCATGCAGAGGCTCACAGTTTTAAGTTCAAGCAAGTTAGAAAAGATTGTGCTAAAATTGTTCTCTAAATATAGCCACAGAGGTGACAGGGCATCTCAAACCTTTCTCAACAGTTTCTATAGTTTGTGTAATAATAATAATAATAATAATAATAATAATAATAATAATAATAATAATAATAATAATAATAATAATAATAATAATAATAATAATAAGCACTATGTGTTGTCATCATTGTATGTTCCCATACAATGGTGAAATTAGTTCTCTGCATTTAACCCATCACACCTGGGATACACCCAGGTGGAGCAGTGGGCAGCTATGTAGCCGCTCGGGGAGCAATAAGGGATTGGGTGTCTTGCTCAGAGAAACCACGACATGTGGGAATAGCTGGGGATTGAGCCTGGGACTTTCGAGTCCCAAGACGGCTGCAATACCTCTACCCCATCTAAGCCCCCAATTCTGGAATGCTAGAGCCATCCTGCATGTTCTAATTTGTTTTGTTGTAGAGCCTATCAACAAAATAATGTACGGTAGATGAAGTTGAGCGCAAACAAAGCAGGCTATAACAGAACAGTGCTGTTTCTGTGCCCCCCCCCCCCTCCTCACAGGTGGAGATAAAGTGTTGCACCTTGGGCAGAAATTAATATCTCAGTCTGTCTGTGGAGCAGGACAATGACAGCAGTCTGCTGCTGTCTGGAGATGATGCTGTGCACTGGATGATTGACTGCCACATTGCGGCTATTTTAAAATTGTGATTTTACAGTACTGCGTATTGGGGTTGTGTCTCAGCTACCCCTGTACCAAATTTCAGCTCAATATGGTAACAAATCAATGAGTTACAACTTTTTTCCTTTAAGCTAAGGTGGCCATCTTGAATTTTTGAACCAGAGACAATTATGAATTGTTCTCAGCAACCAATACATCAAATTTCAACTGAAAAACTCTAAAAACTGCTGAGTTGCTTGAAATTAGCTTTGGTGGCCATCTTGTATTTTTAGATTTGAATTCAGAATGTGTTGTGCATCGCTGTCAGCAAATTTCAGATCAATATATTTTAAAATAGCTGAGTTTATGTTTATGTTTATTAAATTTGTTCATTTTTTACAAAAGAAACAATACAAGACAATCCCATAAATGATAATGTACAAAATATTTAAAAAAATGAAAGGTAGCAGAAAGAAGAATAAATCTTATTATATCTGCCCCTTTTTTCCAACAATCAGATTAAACAATAATAATCTTCAACCAACAGTACAAAATGACTAACTCTTTCTAATTTTCTAACTAATACAATACACATTACGCTATTTCATATATATATTTTTAACACATTCGTTTTGATCATTTTCTTAAATGTAAACATTGACTTGGCATTTTTAACTACATTCTCCAAGCCATTCCATAATCTAATTCCCTGGATTGAGGTAGAACGTCCCTTCAAACTAGTTCTGAATTGTGGTTTTACAAACATCTCTGTCCCCTTAAGATTATAACAACTTTGTCTTTTAACAAAATGCATTTGGATATTTAAAGGTAATGCATTATTTTGAGCCCTATACATAACTGATAAAATATTATAGTCTACCAAATCATGGAACTTCAATAACTTCAGTTGATAAAATAATGTACTTGATGGATGACGGTAATGTTTTCTAGTGATAATTCTTACAGCTCTTTTCTGTAATACAAAAATAGGCTTTGTGATTGTTTTACACGCATTCCCCCAAACATCAATACAATAGATTAAGTGTGGAACAATGATTGTGTTATACAACAAATACAGAGCTTTATCATTCAATAGGTCTCTGACTTTGTACAGTACTGCAATCGATTTAGCTATTTTTATTCTTACAGAATTTATGTGTTGTTTCCATGTCAGTTTGTCATCAATGATAACACCCAAAAACTTCACCTCACTCACTCTACAAATCTCAACACCCTCAATTTTGAGTGGAACATCAACAGTTTTCTTTTTATTACTGAATATCATGTAATTAGTTTTTTCTAGATTTAATGATAATTTATTTATTTTAAACCAAGTTTGTATCTTGACAAATTCTGTCTTTATCAATTCCAACATTTGTTCTATATCTTCGCCTGAACAGAAAAATGTGGTATCATCAGCAAAAAGTACACATTTAAGGAGTCCTGACACATTTACCAAGTCATTCACATATAAAATAAATAGCTTTGGTCCAAGTACAGAGCCTTGGGGAACTCCACATGTGATATTACAGAGGTCAGATCTTACATCATTTATTTGTACAAATTGTTTCCTATCTTTCAAGTAGCTAGATACCCACTGTAATGCTGGTCCTCTAATACCATATTTGTTCAGTTTTTCAAGGAGAATGGTGTGATCAATAGTATCGAATGCTTTTTTTAAATCAACAAAAATACTGATACAATATTGTTTTTGATCGACAGCAGTAG